>NQII01001626.1:427402-457599 GCA_002778355.1 Clitarchus hookeri
TTTAAGTTACTATCCCACAATGGTTGATGCCTCAATATTTACAAGAAGTACAAAGTGAAGACATAAGTGAAGGAATTGGCAATACAAGACAGTGGTGTAGCCATAAATTTCTCAAGGAGGGGGTTATACTGACTACAGTGAAGGGAGGGAACACAATTAGGACAAATTCTAGGCAAAAATTACAGGATTATTAATAGCTTTAATACTAATTGTTGGCAGCATTATGGGCAAAGTAGGAGAAGATTACAACCCCCAAAACACCCACACCTCTGGCTGTGGCCATGATATGAGATCTTTTAATGCAGTCATTAAAATGCTACCTCACCCAATTATCATCATTCTTTTGTCCAAATTAATGTTGATATACAGTATTATACAAAAAAATTTACTATCTATGTAATATTCTTCTAAGATAAATAAAGTAAAAAAATTATGCAATACAGGTCTTCCAAAGTTGTAAAATAGTTGAGAAGAAAATACTGAATGCATTCTGGACAAGTGTAATAAAAAACAAACCAACTTTTCAAATGTGAAAACTGTGCCACACTGCACTTTACAAAAAGTTGTGGCATTTCACATGGGTCAGCTGGCTTTGTACGCCTTAACAAATCTGATAGCAAATTCCAATCACTGTACTGTACTCANTGAAACATAATATAGCAAATTCCAATCACTGTACTGTACTCAACGTGCACTGGATGAGTGCCACACGTTCCAGAGGCTGCGGTGGTGAAGTGGTTAGACTACTCGCCTCCCACCTAGGTGAACTGGGTTTGATTCCCAGCAAGGTCGCTTACGGATTTTCGCATGTGGGAATTGTACCGGACGATGCCGCTGGCCGGCTANATAGCAAATTCCAATCACTGTACTGTACTCAACGTGCACTGGATGAGTGCCACACGTTCCAGAGGCTGCGGTGGTGAAGTGGTTAGACTACTCGCCTCCCACCTAGGTGAATTGGGTTTGATTCCCAGCAAGGTCGCTTACGGATTTTCGCATGTGGGAATTGTACCGGACGATGCCGCTGGCCGGCTAATTTTCTCGGGGATTTCCAGTTTCCCCGCCCCTTCATTCCGGTGCTTCTTCACTCACTCACATGTTCCAGAACTACTGCACTCACGTTGAGTGTTGTTTGCAGTTTTTGTTGCACTGTCTCCAGTATCAGTGCTACAGTTTAAGTACAAATATAAACAAAAAAGGACAGTTTCAGGCAACAAAATGATAATCACATTTCTCTAATTTTCAGGGCATACCACATGCAGCCAAATGCAAAATGCCAGTAGCCAATGCAAACACAAACTGCCACTTTTTAAAATGTGTAGGAATCTATGAAAATATTTATTTTACAAACCAATATGTGAAAATATAATGTCAAGTCTACCTTCTTAAAGTAACCAAATACTGACAAGTTATTACAAATAACGTTTCAGATTTAGCAAAACATTTTTGCACAGAACTTTGAAAAGTGACTTACTGCAAGTTGATATGAGAATACTTAACATTTATTTCCACAAAAATAATTGTAATTATTAGAGAAGCAGTGTCAAATGCCCGAAATCATAAATTAAATAATATTGTTAAATGCCTGGTTGAGATACCTCAGAAGAGACAATCAACAACATTGGTAAAAACAATAATTTAATATTAAGAGCATCACTTACAAATGTCATTGTAGTTAGCACTCTACAGGCTGAGTACAAAAGAATACCCTAACTTTGAAGGTCTATAATATCAAAATCAAACAACCAACAACCTTGATTGACCAATCAAATGAACCGTCGAACCGTGAAGTTTGTTTACCATACATTCATAAATGTTCAACGTGACCACCATGAGGGGCCCGAACGACATCTATGTGATAATCAAACTCGTTCCACGCTCGTATCAGCATCTCCGGTGTTATGGTTTGGATGGCGTTCATAACACTCGGTTTGAGGTGATGAGGGGAAAGCAAGATCGCATTAGACACGTCAATGTGAAGGGGACGGTCTGATGTTTCCTTTATATGCCAAGAGATGACACTGGGAGAGTCTGTCGTCGCACTATGAGCGTGTGTTGTGTGTTAGTCCGCATCACGATGGCGACAGAACAACAGAAGGCTCTCTGTGTTATTCAGTTTGCTAAATGTGAATCAGTTACAACTGTTCAACGTGAATTCCGTCACAAATACGGACGTCGGTTTTTAGCGATGAAGCAACGTTCCATACAAATGGTAAGGTGAGCCAGCACAACGTGTGCTGTGAGGCTAGGAGCCTCCACATGAAATCACCGAACATGAGCGCGCTTCCCCCAAAGTGAACGTGTTTTGCACTGTATCCAAAGACACTGTTTTCGGCCCTTTCTTTTTTCATGAGCCCACTGTTACTGGAATCCCTTATTTGGACATGCTTACAGAGCAGTTGTTCTCTCAGTTAGAAGAGGTGGCGGGGTACTTCATTTTCCAGCATGATGGTGCGCCACCCCATTGGCACCTAGCTGTTCGAGGATACCTGAATGAGACGTTGCCACAATGCTGGATTGGTCAAGAAGCAGCTGTTGACCAGGCTCTTAATCACTGGCCCCCAAAAAAACCAGGATCTTACCCCTTGCGATTTTTATCTGTGGGGTACATATAAGGATCAAGTGTTTCGTCCACCATTGCCGGCTAACATTGACGTTATCAAAACGAGAGAATTACGGACGCCATCCAAACCGTAACACCGGACATGCTGACAAGAGTGTGGAACGAGTTTGATTATCGCTTAGATGTTGTTTGGGCCGCTCGTGGTGGTCACATTTAACATTTATGAAGATATGGTAAACCAACTTCACAGTTCCACGGTTCATTTGATTGGTCAACCAAGGTTGTAGATTGTTTGGTTTTGATATTATAGACCTTCAAAGTTGGGGTATTCTTTTATACTCAACCAGTATTTATGTACACCAGATTTTACTATAACCTTAACAGAACATTGCTGCACTTATCTAATCATCTTTTCTAGTACTTCCTTTTTAAATGCAACGACAAACTTAATTTACTCTTGGGTGGACCTACTTTTCAGAGTCTGTTCCCAGACTTGTCTTGCAGAGACAGTGTACAAGACCAAGTGGGAATTCAAGTGCGCAAAAATATCAAAATGGTATTTGCACAATACGAGCAACAACTAGCCAGCATGTACGTTACCAACTACAAGCAGCTTGGACAAATGTGCTGGCGTGTTTCATGCCTTCTCTTCCTTCTCCTTATTGTAGCGTTCGAGCTCCTTGAGGAACTGTGCCTTGGGTTTCATGACATTGGGGCGGTCCCCACGGCATTTGGGGCAGAACCACTTGCCCTTCGGCTTAGTGGCCAGCGCCACACAAGAGAAGTGAAACCACTCGATAGGGCACAGATCGTTGTCACACAGGATCATCTCTCCATACGAGATCTGATCACACAGGCAGTAGGTGGGCTCGTCCGGGTCGATGGCCAACTCGTCCTCCCGTGGAGGTGAGTCCTCACGCTGCTGCTGCGCTTGCGCCTGTGCTGCCTGACGTGACTTGCGCTTCTTCTTCTTGCCACCCGCACCACTCTTCTTCTGGGTGGTTGTAGTGGTAGCGGGCGTAGTCGGAGTGGTCGCAGCTGTGCTTGCACTGCTCTTTGGCTCTGGTGCTGCCACCTCCGTGGCAGCACTCTCTGTCACTGTGTCATTGCGCGTGCGGCGTGGTCGCTTGGACTGCCGCTCCCCCTGCACTGGTGTGGCACTGGTACCTCCAGCTGTCCCAGTTGCCGCACTTGTTCCCCCAGCCGCTCCATGGTGCTGCTCGCGGTTTGGCTCTGCGTTCTCCTGGTCCTTGCCCACGTCTGGAACAACATGCACACATACAGCTCTCTAGCCTTTACCCTTTTTGAATTATGTATTTTAAGTACATTTCACCTGTCCTTTTCTATTTCTTGTCCACACTGTCTGTTACATTTAACCACAATAGATAATAAATTCCTAAACCTTTCTACTTGTTTTAGGTAAGTATGATGCCACCAAATTAAGCAGAGCATTCTATAATTGCAATTTTTGTTACATTAATTCAGGTGAAATGTGTTTTAGTATTGTCTATATATTTAGCCTTGGGTATATGTTTTGCATTTAAATCTGATAGCTTAACAGTTTTTACTCTACTTTCCAAAGGAAAGAAAGGCTTATGAGATTACTTTCCTGTCTGTGTGCACTCCACCCCCTCTTAAAAACATTTGAACACTTAAACTGAATTTTACAAAACTCTCGTTTACATTTAGTATTTAGTAAGCCTTTTAGTGTTTTTGACAATGCAGGAAACTTATTTTCAAAATCGGGGCCATTAAAATTTTTTAATTACTGTGTGTTGCTAATGCATTACATTAGCACCGAAATTAGATGAGGATATAGTTATTAATCTGCCATTTTGAAAACTAACATAAAAAAAAAGTTTAACATCCTGTCTCCAAAACTACTCAACTGATTCGTATGAAATTTGGCATGTAATTAATTCTATGGCAGGCCATGTATACCTACATGATTTAAATAGATAATGCACTACTATTTTCAAAATGGCAGTTATATCAATATTTTACATTAATTTGCTAAACATTCCACACCATTTAACACATTTAGACCAAACTTGACATGCTGTATGTGTCTATAACAAACCAAGTATGCTAATACACAGGTTTTTTTTGCCAGCTATTTAGTAAGATGAAGCCACATAAAAAAATTTAAGTTTTTATTTTATATCTTAGGAACAAATCAACTGATTACTACCAAATTTGGCCAACACACAGTAATATGGCAGGCAATGTAATTTATATCTTTTAAATGTGCAAGGCATTAAATCTCAAAATGGTCTTACAATGATATATATATGAAGCAATGTAATCAATTTCAACTTAACTTTGAATGCTGGCAGTATCTATTCCAACAATAATAAATGTCTAAGCAGCACCACTTGTGTCCCCCATTTGGTTAGACTGCACCATATGAAGAAATAATGTTTCTACGTCACATATTGGGAAACAACCCACAGATTGCTACCAAATTTGGCAACCAAGTAGTAGTACTATAATAGACCCTGCAACATATATGTTTTAAGTGGGCCAAACACTTATTTTCAAAATTCCAGTCATATAAACATTTTACCTTAGTATGCTATATCTACAAAACTAAATAACAAATTTGAACTTTAACTTGATATACTGGCCGTATCTGTTACAACCATCAAATATGTCTATACAGAACCTCTTTACTTCACTATTTTGTAAGACAGCAAGCAAAACCTGAAACACATCAGTTTTTATGTCATATCCCCACTATACTCGGGTGACAGGTTATACTTCCGTAGTCCATCTAAATTGGTATGACGAATGTGGTAAGTCACACATTTTCACTATAGTTGGGTAAATATTTTAGGTTAGTATGCTATATGTCCCAAATAATTTCAATCATACTTTATATATGCTGGCAGTTTCTCTGACAAACATTGACTGTGATAATACGTAACATTTTTTGTCTACCTTTATGAAGATAGCACCACATGAGAAAATCGAGTTATTATATCATATCTTGGGAACCAATCATCTGATTTAGATACCAAATTTTAGATAAAAGTAGTGCTACAGGAAGCCATATAAACTTACATGACTTAAGTGACTCACATACTTGATTTCCAAAATTATTGCAATGTAAATATTCCCAAGTTAGTAAACCATGTCTTCCAAATTTTGATTGATTACAACCAAAGTTGATGCTCATAAATCTACCTCCATGATGCAGTTGGTTGCATGCCAAATTACAGTACAAGGGGTTCTGTGTTCGATTCCCAGGTAAGGCATGCGTGTATTTGTAACTGTCTCACTGTCATGACTTTTAACTGGCTACTACATAATGTAAAACAGAAGATGTTAAATTTTTTTAGCATTTCAGGCATTTGTGCAGTGTTAGTACTGTATGTATATTTGTTGTTAGTTGGTATTTCCTAAAGTTGTAGCTTGGATTTACATCGGGATTCGGTGATAAGGGCTGTTAAGATGTTTGATGGTATGTTCTGGAAATGCAGTTGGTAATTATTTTGGCACAATTTGGCTTGTGTGGGGAGGTGGTTGCAACGGGCCATTCCCTTATTTGGGTATGTCTGTGGTCCAATTGATGTGAGGGGTGGGCATGGAGTGTGGTGGCATTCTTAACTGTGAGTGCCCGTTGCCACCTTGTAGAAAACAACTAACTATTAGAATGAACTTCAGAGTGACAAATGTAACCCACACTAGTCTCTACTTTTTCATCTCGTTAGGCTAAACTTGCTTCTACAAAATTTCTTCTGCCAGTGTGGGAAGGTCGTCAGGTGCCAGAACGGACAGAGCTCTCCTGCCTTCTGCGCTTGTGATGCAAGTTTTTTTAGTAGCCTGATTTTATAATGGTTTTGCGATGCTGTTCTCATAATCCATCTGAGTTATATCATACACTGCTTCTGTGTCTCTTCTTTGTAAAGTGCACAAACTACATAAACATCAATAAATATAAGAAAAATATTTTCAACATTTTATTTATTTATTTGTTGTTTATAATGGCACCTTTATTTACAAACTTTTCTTGGTAATTATTTAAGTTTAGGGGCTTTCCTGTAAAAAAAAAAAACCCCAAAAAGTGGTATATTTCCACTCTACTAATCGCGTAGAACACGAATATACTAGGGGCGTAGCTTTAAAATAAGTACAACATATTTAAAAAAATTGAACAAAATTGCGAAATGACTGTTTCAGACAGTTTGTTTACGTTTGTGAACAAAACGTCCTAGACCAACAAAAGTTGGGTTCTGCACAGCTTACCTTGTTTATATTCAAGACGGCGTAATGTTAAAATAAGTACAACATATTTAAAGAAATCGCGAAATTTGATGTTTACGTCTATTAATGTCTACCGCAGTCTAGCAATCTAGCGGGCGCATATGTCATCACGGGTCATACGTTAGTATGCCAGTGTGTTGCTGCAGGTGCACGTCGTGGTNTAATAATGGCTGCGATTGCATATTTCACGCAATCTAGCGGGCGCATATGTCATCACGGGTCATACGTTAGTATGCCAGTGTGTTGCTGCAGGTGCACGTCGTGGTGAGTTAGGTGTTGCTCCGTTCGTCATTTAAAACGAAGAAAGCAAGCAAGACTATGTTTCTGCGTTATATTAGCATATTAACGAGTGCTTCTGTGTATATATTCTGCTGTAAACGAGTGTTTCAGTGCGTTATATGCGCGTATGTGGCGCTTTATGGTAGATTGTAATTTAATTGAGTCAATTGTGGTTGAATTGGCCGTTGACAGATATGTACCACCCGCCTACATTGGTCAAGAAATTGATGTTATTTTGGTGTGTTTTACGGCTCCTTTAAATTGCTAAAATTCTAAATTTGTACTTTAGTGTGAAACCCAAAAATTCTTACAGGTAGTTTAACGTGCAAATGTATTATATTACGTAATTCAAAGAAGGTTTTTCCGGACTTTTTACCCCACAATTTTACATTCTTTCTCAACTAACCTAGGATTATTGGTAGGTAAGGCAGAACATGACTTTAGTAGCGTCATTAACGTATGACTAATTGTATAATATGTGCCCACCTAACCTAACAGTACCTAACCCCACGATGGATGAATCACTATTTTACATTTTTAAACTAATCTAGGATTGTAGCGATTTTAACTAACCTAGGATTGCAGTTATTTAAATAACGTAGAATTATAGGGTTCCCATCTAGTCTGTGATTGTAGGGTGTTGATTGGAGATTTGATTAATATTGTATAGTCTTATATTACTTTAGAACCTTGCAATCCTAGGTAAGTTTACAACCCTACTATCCTAGGTTAGTTTAAAAACGTAAAATAGTGATTCACCCATTGTGGAGTTAGGTTCTGTCCGATTAGGTGGGCACATATTAAGAAATTAGTCGTACGTTAATGCCCCTAGAATATACGTGTTCTACGTGATTAGTAGAGTGGAAATATACCACTTTTTGGGGGTTTTACTCTTCAGAAAAGCCCCTAAACTTAATAATTACCAATTTTTTTTAATATGTTGTACTTATTTTAAAGCTACGCCCCTAGTATATTCGTGTCCTACGTGATTAGTAAAATATCATAATTTTGAATTTTTTTTGTGTTTTTCAGAAAAGCCCCTAAACTTAATAATTACCCTTTTCCCTTCCTTCTATTTATGGACTGAGTGAGTTGAGCTGAGTTTCAGTCGTCTCTTGTTTCTGACAGGTGCAACATTAGAAACAGCCTTGTCTTATGTTTTTCTTGAGTGTTACATTTATGTTGTAAATATCAGTCACTTTTATAAGTTTTATATTTATAGAAAGAGTGTTGAAAAGGTAGTTTGTGAACACATTGGTTCTATGGAATAATCAACATAAAAGTTTTATTAGATCGAAGTAAAATAAAAAAAAATACAGAAACTATTTTGAAGACTGAATGCATTTTAATTTTGAGGTATTCAGGTAGTGTTTCTTTATTAACTTTTGAAGAGAAAGTCATAACCAAACCCATTAATAATTTGTAGGCTGGAATTGCTAGTATTAACATTTGCGGCTAGAAGTCCCAGTATATATTTGAACAATTTATGTATTGTCTTGTGTCATGATTCTTTATGCATTTTTCTATGGGTGCCCAACAACTGAAATGGTTTCAAAAAGATTATGTTATTTTTTCTGTAAAGTAACTTGGAGTACTGCAAAATGTACCCAGAATTTTTTTTTTAACTATTTACTCTATTTGCATAATAAATTTAAGTAGATGGTTATTTAGTGTAATTCATGTTTGAAACTTTATTACAATAAACATTCTGAGTATATATATATTTTTTCTCTCGTAAATTCACCATTACATAACATTTCATTTAAGGAGATTAATTAGGAGTATTGTTTTTTAAAAAAATATTTTTTTATTATGTTTTTTCAGTTTGGAAGAATTTTTATTGATGGTTGATATTGTTGATTATAATTGATCAAATAGTGCATATTTTTATATACTCACAAAGCTCGACTTGGAAACCTTGTTGAAATTTGTAATTTTTGTAACTATTGAAAGGTATTTCTATATTGTGAAGCTTATATTTCACTTTGGAATGAGTATTTTGTTTATTATGTTACCTGAACAAAACTGACTTTGAAATTTTAACAGATCTTAACTTGAAAAATACTGTGGTTTGAGTTTCTTTTTGGCTTGTTTCTTATATCTCAGTATGACATTACAACTGTTCATAATGCTGCACCAATGTAAATATACCTAGTAATGTTGAAAGAAAAATCTCAGGTTTACATTTGCATGGGCAATGGCAGTTAAGAGACCCTCAAACCCAAAATTAAGTAATTTAGTAAATTTTGTGCATCAATTTCAACACCATATAAAAACTAGGCTTGGAAAGGCCAGAAAGAAATTCAGTTTGATGTATGTCCTGTGGTTAAACGAGAATACTTAAGTGGAGTGGAGAAATTTGGGGCGGCTCTCAATATTGTGGTCTTAAGAGCATACGAGGATGAAACGAGGTGAGTCTGAATGCAAGGGCGGGGGAAATGAAAGGTCCCCAAGAAAACCAGTAGACCAGCTGCAACGTCTGGCATGATTCTGCAAAAATTCAGGAATGACCCTGCCAGGAATCAAACTCAGTTCGCCTTGGCAGGAGACGAACAGTGTGACCACTACACCACTGCTTTAATTATACTGAGCTCTACCATGTTTCTTAATTTTTTCATAGAATAACTGTGTGAAATGACTAAGCACATAATTTCAAATAATGATCTTAATGCATGAAAGGCACTTAAGAAAAACAAAACAATTATATTTTATCTAATTATTTTATTGTTGGACCAAACTGTTTTTAGACATAAAAATAGTTCTTACGAAGTAAAGATGGTTGGTCTTGCACATAAAGATAGTTGTGGGCAGTATCCAGATTAATTATCACATAATTAATGCATGTGTGTCTGGGTATAATATGTTCTGTTACAGTCCAGAGTTATCCACATAACTTCTGGTAAGAGCTTTGATATTTATTCTTGTAATTTTTGTTCTTTGTCAAGATTATTATGTGTTTATGCAATGTCAGTAATTGTATGTGCTTTGCATGGTCCTAAGTCTAACAAGTCATTTTACGAACTATTTTCCTAGCTACACATACTCCTCTATTTTCACTGCAAAACCAATTCAATAATAATCTGTATACGGGACAGTTTACACTCCCCACTATTTAGATTTTTATTATGTATGCAGAATAAATAAAATACTCATATTAATAAGCAGCCAGGGTCCAAAAATGAAATTTTGAAATTTTTTCTATCCATGTTTTGGGAAAGCCCCAAACTAGACCACCACTGCCCAGTCAAAATGTTTTGTATAAAATTGTTAAAATGTGAAAAATCTGCAACAACAGCTATTCTGCTTGGCGAAGAATACAAGAGAAATGTAATTTCAATGTCTACAACAAGCCCTCATGTTTAAATAGACAGAATTTTGCAATAAAATATATGGGACGAAAAGAAAATGCTCAGATATGGCAAACAGTTGTTTGTACAAGAAGCAATAAGCGTGTTCACATAAATATAAAAATAAGAATATGAGTGAACCAAAAACAATCAGCAGGCTGGCCTGGTTTGTTCAGAAACTAGGTTTACACAGAACAATAGTCCTAAAGTAAGCTAATCACATAGACTAATAAAATGCTTTCAAGGGTTCCACCAGGATTAGTTTTCGATATTTTTTTATGTACTATCTAATACATAAAAAAAAAATATCTGTAGACCTGAAAAAGTATCACATCAAACAAAATGTCGGCTGAATTAACGAATATATGAAAAATTAACACTGTACATAATTGGAGCATATATATAACTGCACTGCCTCTTATAATCCAGAAAAAACATATATTTGCAAAACCTAACTACTCCCCTTTAACTAACAAATGTGTAATAGCTAGACATTTAAATGCAGAATTAAATTGATTTATGAGCACAAATTACACTAGTGCAGAAAATATTTGTGAAATCTATTCACTTAAGTATGAAGAAATCTGCTGCATAAAGTGCAGTCCTACAAGTTACTAACTTGCTAAAGGGTATTTAAAGTTATGTTGTCAGAGACATGCAGAGTAAACCTCGGCCCCCACATGCGAGCGTGCCCGGCACTCACCCAAGTTCCTGTAGTCGAGGTCAAGCTGGCGCGACTTGTTCTCTATGAGGTCCTGTATCTGCTGCACCAACTGAAGCTTCTCATCGCCCACTTCCTGTGCCGCGATCAGCATCTTCTGGATGCGAACCAGAACCTTGCGCTTGGTGGCCAGGTCTGTGTCGCGCTGCGCCGCATCCTGGTGCTGCTCCACCTCCTTCAGGAATGCTGACCAACACAAGCCCACCCTCCAGCACTATGCTATGCAGCCATAAGGCTTCTGCTCTCCATCACAATCCCACCCAGAGTAACTGATACGTCGAGTCTGCTCGCGTGCTGCATGCACTACACCAGTTTCCCTACTTCTGACCATAACTCACTTTAAACTGTCAGTTAACCGCAGTTACACAAACTGGCTACCCGGAAATTAAACACCCAAACTTCGGGAGGTGATTCTTTATGAAAAAGAAAGTCGAAAATATACAGGACACCGTATACAAAAACGGAATATTAAAGGAGATATGACCCTACGAAAATTGGGTTTTGAAAATGTATTTTTGCAGAATTCCTTGTACAACGCCTGTTGCAGACCCATGCATAATGCTGGCTGTCCTCTGTCTGTGGGCGCTGTTCGGCTTGAGGACATGATACGTCAGCATGTCGACGACATGACCTGCACTAGTACACGCTCCATAATGCACCAAATAGGAATGTCCCATTCAACCATGTGGGGCATACTGTGGGTAAATCGCCGCCATCCCTACCGCTGGCAGAAAGTACAAGGCATTTAGCAAAAATTAGTTTTCAAAACCCAATTTTCACAGCACCATATCTCCTTTAATATTCTGTTTAGGTACATAGTGTCCTGTATATTATGGATTTTATTTTTCATAACGAATCACCTCCCGCAGTTTGGGCATTTAATTTCCCAACATCCTCTTTACACACACACACACACACACACACACAAAACACACACAACACACACACACACACACACATATAACCTCTAGTTGTATGTGCAAGCGATGCTAAAATGCTACTATTAGGTTACACATCTTATATTGATCAGCAGAAGGTGATTTGGGAAGAGGAAATAAGGTTTAGAAAGTGAATGTACAGTAGAAGGTAAATACATGTGCAAATTAATAGATACAAAACTTTAAGTATCTCACCCTTCTCCAATCTTGTATATACTCATTGATTAATAAATTGTAGTAGGCCTGATACCATTAAAACAACCGGCGAACATAGACAAAAAAAAAACAGATAGATGCGGAATATGACATACACTTGACACCTAGCACTAAATCTTGCAAGGAAAAAAACTAGCTGAAAATAATGCAAAATATAAGAGACAGCATATTCCAGTAATGTTATACTGACTTATTTAATATTTCCTTTTTAAACAACATTAATAATACTGACAATTATTACTCTAAGTATGCCAAAAAAAAATTTAAAAAATTAGTACGGGATTTTGCTACTCTCTCTGAAGTCAGACACTTGTGTTGATCAAAAATATATATAGTTTAGGTACGAAATACAAATAATACTATATAGGCTTATTACTAAAGTTCCCAATTTAGTTGTCAAATTCAGGTTAAATTACCATGTAACACAATTAATAATGCTGAGACTAGCAAAATTAAACTTGAGCATGAGTGTCCAAAATTAAATGGGCTACTGGGCTTATATGGAACAATTTTTGGTGAAACTGTCATCACTTAAATTTTTGGTAATTATCCAGAGTAGCAGCTTTTCTGAAGGAAACGTCCTAGACCAACAAAAGTAGCATTAATGGGTTCTGCACAGCTTACCTTGTTAATATTTATTCAGGTTGGCGTAATGTTAAAATAAGTAGAATGTATTAAATAAAACATTTAAAAGTACGAACAGTTCACCGCTTTGTTTACGTCAGATGCCATTATTTTTTGTGAATTAATGCATTATTAACGTGAACAAATGTGCATCGTGCCGTCACCTTATTGGCTGTGGGGTCTGTAGACGTCATCATCACTGAATTTTATGAAGAAGTTGAGACGTGACACAGTGCAGATGTGTTTTTTGCGGTTGTGAGTTATGACGTCCGAATCCAACCACGCGAAGGCTTGTGATTTAAGATTGGAGAGTGCAAGAACGAGTGCTTTTGTGTGTAATATTTGTCTATGTGGCGGGTGTTATTGGATTTTTTAGTAGATCGTGGTGTTTTGTGGATTGAGGTCAGATGCACTTCAGTTGAATGGGTTGTAGACAGAGGAATTGTACCCGCCGCTTACCTAAGTGAGTTGATTCATATTCTTTTGGTGTGTTTTACCGTTCCTTTAAATCGCTAAAATCTTAGATTAGACTAAATTCGTAGGTTACATTAACATTTAAAATCCTCGGGTTAGTTTAAAACCCTAAAATCCAAGGTTAGTTTAAAACCCTACAATTCTGGGTTAGATTAACACCCTACAATCCTAGATTAGTTTAAAACCCTACAACCTAGGTTAGTTTAAAACCCTACAACCCTAGGTTAGTTTAAAAATGTAACATAGTGATTCACCCATCGTGGGGTTAGGTTCAGTTAGCTTAGGTGGGGACATATTACGAAATTAGTCGGACGTTAATGCCCCTAGCATATTCGTGTTCTGCATAATTAGTATATTGGAAATATACCACTTTTCAGGTTTTATAAGATTTTTTTACAGAAGAGTCGCTACTCTGGATAATTGCCACCGCCTTTAGTAACAAAATGGCTTTTACCAAATGGAATAGATGAAATTATCTAGAAGTCATTGTCGAAATCAATGAAAAAAATTTGACATTTACTGGAAATTATAGTATGTAGTAGGACAAAAATTTTATATCCTCAGATACTCCACAATTCAAAAACCACTCTTCAATAAACCAATTTCTAACAAAAATAAGCTGATATTGTCACATAAATCTAATCTCTTTAACCTTACTTAAGAAGTATCGCCTTCCTTCAGCTTTTCTTGAAATGTTCTACATTATTTAAAATTTTCCAGAAATGGAAGTTGCTTAGTCAATTCAAAGGTAAGTAAAATCACTTAGATTAACACACTATCTTATTTTGAAACACATTTGAATGTGCCACCAAAGCAGACAGAAAAAAAAAAGGAACAAGATAAAGAGAAGAGCAATTACACATACACAAGTAACAAAGTATTATCACGATACAAGAGAGAATTAAAATAGGCATTTCAAATATATAGTGCAATTACAATTGTCATAACGGAGAGAGAAAACTTGAAGATAATGCAAATATATATATGTGTGTGTGTGTGCGTGCACACATGGGTGTGTGTGTGTCTATATATATATATATATATATATATATATATATATATATATATATCCCCCCCAGTCATTGCGATTGCACGATCTTTGCTTATCAGGCTAAATAATAAAGTTGTATANGTTACACCAAGCTTAGTAAATGAAAAGCCGTCAAACAAAGTGAAATGAAGTGCCAACATTCCTTGTCGACGTCAAAGGGCACCATATCAGCATGTGAGTGAGTTTGAATGGGGCAGAATGATTGGTCTCCGAGAAAAGGTTTTGTCACACAGTGACTTTTCGGCTCGTACAAGGGTATGCTGCTACGACAATGATGCATGTGTGGCACCAGTGGATAGAAGACGACGAGCAGGTACTGGACCACACAATGTGACCACAGCACAGGATGACCGCCATCTTGTCCACATGGCCATACAGCCTCGTCCACAGTGTTGGCTTGACACTGGAGCACTGCAATGGGTGTGGACCTGTTCTGCGTTGACGGTTCAACGCCGTCTGCTGCGGACTGGACTAGTGACACACATGCTATTGTGTCTGCTTCCATTTTTCAGAAACCACAAACGCCTCAGACTGCAATGGGCACATGAAAGCCATCGCTGGCGTGCTGAGTGGCAAAATGTTGTGTTTTCGGATAAGTCCCGCTTCAACCTGTCCTACAGTGATGGACGCATACGTGTTAGATGCTACCATGGTGACCGCAATCTGGCAGCCTGCATTGTGGAGCGGCATAACGGAAAAATGCCAAGTGTGATGGTTTTGTGCGCCACTGGATACAACATGCAATCACGACTCCTACATCTTGAGAGCAACCTGAACAGCAACCGCTACATCAGGGAGGTTTTAGACCCCGAGGTACTGCCCCTCCGTCAGGCGATTCCACATGCCATATTTCAGCAGGACAATGCCCAGCCACATGTGATGAGGAATGTGCAAGTCTCCTTCAATGAACGATGGGTACCACTGCTTCCCTGGCCTGCACATTCGCCTGACATGTCACCCACCGAACATGTCTGGGATATGGTTGGTCGGCGACTTGTTCGTCACAGACCTCCAGCAACCACTGTTGATGCTTTGTGGACTCGCATACAAACCTCGTGGAGGGAGATTCCCCAGGAACATATCCAAACCCTGTTTGATTCCATGCCACAACGTTTTGGGGCTCTGATTGCAGCACGTGGGGGCTTTACACCATACTCTCAAGGACAGAGATCATGTACAGTTCTGTAATATATATATATATATATATATATATAGAGAGAGAGAGAGAGAGAGAGAGAGGTAGAGAGAAAAGAGAAAGAATGAGAAAGAAAGTGAGAAAAAAGAGAGATGGAGATATTATTTGTTACTACAAGGGAAATTATTCCAACAGTTGGAATTTATTGTTGCTGTAAATTGCAATAAATATACTACAAATGCTGTAAATGATTATAATGTAACGACCGACGGGAAAAGTTTAATTCACAAATCTTTTTTGTATCCACTCAATAATAATTATTTTACTTTTGTTTTGAATTTTTTGTAAGCTGTTACATGAAGTTATAGTTTCTGGCAGTTTTTGTATTTTTGGCATGTCAAGTATCAAAAAGTTTTTTATCCATATTTAACCAAAGTGATTTGCTGTAATTCCAAATTATTTTCATGTTTGGTGCATTGCTGATGGATTATCTCCCACGATTGTGATTTTTAGATTCCTCAAGGTGATGTTAACTTAAATTTTTTTCAATAATTCATATCTGCAAATCATTTTAAGGACATAATGCTTGCTTCAAGGTATAACTATTTTCCTTTTGGTACAAGGAGGAAATGTGAAGACATTTCTTATTGCTGTTTTGTAATTATTGTAATTCATGCATTTAGGGTTTGTTACAGTCTATCCACACCAAAATTAGGTAACTTAAATGGCAATGTATTGATGTGTCCCGCCACCACTGTACAGCTGCAATGTGTCCTTTATTGAGATTGCCAAGCCCTTAACATGCAGTCGGCCACTCCAACGCCCTACAGGCAACACTGCCTGCAGGAAAGCACCCCGCAAGCCTGCCAAAGAACCACTGGTGACAAGTGGCCGTTCCATCTTCATGTCCCCAAGAGGCAACTTGCGGAGCCGTCAGAGTTCAAGCTGGTTGATACCTCCTCAGTAATTCTGCAGCTGCAATACCACCGGGCAAATCAAAGCTACGTCTGAGAATCTGCTGTTACTCCAGGCCAACAACCACACATGTGCCTCCTTCGCTTAGTGTCTACACTCCCGTGTGTGTGTTTTCAGTGAAGTGCAAGAGTGTCAGGTGCAACACATATATTCCCGTCTGATTCACATAACAAATAGTGCATAACAAGGGGTTAGAATATAACATTCTTTGTTTTTGAGGCATCTAGGGATTAATTCTCTACACCCGTAAAACAATTTTCACTGGTCTGATGTCCGATAACATTTGGACACCAAACTTAAAAAAACAAATAATTACATTCTTATTTTAATAATGAAGGCTATATGTGTAGCAAATTGTATGTGGCTATATGTGTAACAAATTATATACTGCAATAGACTTGGAAAGACAGCACCAAACTACAGGATTATCAAGTCAATATATTGTCGTCATGCCAATTTTTATAAAGTATTTCAGATTAATAACTACATATGTATTTTTATTTCAAAGTGATTCTTGTGTATTGCTAATTATTGTGGAGTGTATCGTATTTTTGCTTACTTGTCATAAATTGAAATTACATTCATTAGAATACTGGTACGCTCTAACCTAGAGTAGACTTTTGTCACTTTAGTTAGTCCGCTTCAAGAAGCACAGAGGGACGCCACGCGCATACACTGTTCCCAGGCCTTCACGTTCTTTGCACTAATCATTTAATTTACAATAGTTAATCACATTTTTAATATTGGAACTTTAAACATTTAATTGTTTTCGTCACCCGAGAGTAGCGCCCCCTCAATTCCTGTCGGCTCGTGCTTCCAGGGATTTAACTACACTTTAAGTTATGTGAGCCTCATGCTCAAGTTTCACAGTGTCGGTTGGCAACATGTCACAAATGCTGTATTTATGTCAGTGCCTCTTTGTAGGAACAGTGTGTGAGTATTAAATACGTGAAGTTGATGTAGTGTGTTCTTATTTGCACATGCGACCACTTCTTGGTCATTGAAAGCTACACCTGCTTGCAGCACAACCTTTACCTTATTGTATTGTTTAACAAATTATTTATGTATATTCTAAAGTAATACAGGATCATTCGACGTGTGAGATGGCCTCTAACAATATCACCTTGTGTGCTCATTGGCGTTCCAAGTGGGCAAAACCGTCAGTAGGAAGGCACAACTGGATTACTCAAAATCATCACCACCAACTAGAAGCAAAGGGAACTTCAGGAGCGGCTAGCTGGGCATATGGCTCACACCCATTCATCTCTCATGCTCTGCAGTAGCTGGCGCAGATGGAGGAATTTCTTCAGCAATGGAGCTTCCACTACCACCAAACCGGCAGCCGACAAAAGTTGGGAAGCAGTGCACGCCTCACAAATAAGTTGTAAAATGCACAAGATGACTTGCGAGTGCTGTCCAGACGCCCTGAGCACACTGTACCACATAGCAGTAAAAGGAGCCCATGTCATGGAGAGAGTGATGTGATGGCCCCTCTCAGTAGTAGCTTTGAGGATAGCGGTCCCAGGGAGGAAGTGGTTTGGGGGGCAAAGAACCAGTTGCGTGAGCTCGAGAATGAGAGTGAGGCAGTCAACAGGAGCTACCAGTGCTTTAGGGTACGTCGGACGAGGATCCAGCCACAACCTGTAGCATCCATTGCAAGTGTCAGCACTTATCGGATTAGTAGACATGGCCTAAAGGAAGCTGCTAGGGCAAATTCTGTAGTTGCATCATTTTTTCAAACTGGTAATGAGGGTATTAGTCCTTCGGGAAGGCACAAACAATCATTTAGTGACTGCATGGGAGGAGAATGTCAGGCGAGGTATTTCAAGCCCAAGTGGTGTGGCTGTACAACAGAGGCAAAATGGGTACAGTACTCGAATTTACAGAAATGTTAGGAAGGCCCTACATGATTCTGAAGATCAATGATATGGTATTTCGTATTTGTCATCGAGGTTCTCAGGAGTAGTTGAAGGCTGCCCACATCGACAGACTGGCACTCTAATATGGTCCTGATGTTGCCAAGTCTGTTCGGGAAGAACAGACTTGAGGAGGGGGCAGTGTTACGTGTCACGGCATTGCATCACACGATCGAGTGCAGAGTGTGTGGAGGACAGAGTAGTGATATGGTAGTGGGTGGCGAGAACGAAGGAATGCTGAAAGGTCGGACGAGTGACAATCCCAGAAGCCTGTTTATTGCTTCAAAGGTGTCCACTGCACATTTTTACGTGTGCGGTCGTGATAAGATTTTCTGCTGCTGGCACGCTCCTGACCTTCTACAGATTGAATCTCTACGTTTATCTGAAGAATTTTTTTGGTTTTGATCGTCCTTGCCTCTTTCAGCGTGATTTGGGGGGCTGGGAATATTCCAGATCGTGGCTACTGATAGTATAAAAAGTGTGTTGGACCTCCGAGCCATGTGTGAACAAGTGTCTGGAGTTTGGACAATTGCGCGACCTTGAGCGATAGACGACGAGTGAGAAGAGCAACGAGTTGCAAGAGAAGTGACCAGCGAGAGTAAAATCTGTGACTGCGTGCACCAACCGGTGCAGTGAAGAGTGCAACTGGCAGGCTTAACTATTGGAATTGATGCATGAGTGAAAGACACTTCATATTAAGGCAAAAGACAGACTAAACATGTGTTAATGGTGAGTGTGAGTAAAGTGACTATAACCAAACAGAGACATTGAGAAGGACTTTAATTAGAGTTGAAAAAGACATTAAATACCGTGCTCATTAGGAATAAAAAGAGTAATAGTGGAGATATAGTCGATTCGAGGTAACTTCCAACTTTCCTGAAGCCCTGCTCAAGTTCTTATTCTAGGATATTCCTCCGCCTCGTGCAAAGCTTAACCAAGTCTAGAAAGTTACAGCAAAGGGACTACACACAGCATTCATGCGCACTCAGTGTAATAATATTTTGCCTAAAAACTATTTCTCACTAGGCATTACCAACACACATGTTTTCTCATTGTATCTATTCATATTAATTATAAATTAAATAGTATAATTTATTACTAAAATATAAGTATAAGTTTAATTTAACAAAAAATTACATATTTAGGAAACAACTAAACACGTGATAGGTTTCAAAGGTTAGATTCAAAAAGTGCAAAGAAGCCACGAATAGACTGCAGATCAATTGATGCTGTAAATATTAGATGTGTAAATAAATTAAAATCGAATTTTGTTTTTATTTTTATTAAGACCTGTAACCCACACAAACTCGGAAGCGCCCCTGAGGCATCCTGTAACAATGTGTTTGTTACCATTTAAACATCTAACCAGTTGCAGTCTTAAGAATTTTCGTATAAGACTTGAATGTTGCATGCCATCGGTGTAGATTACAAAATTATTGCCTTCCTGCAGTGTACTTTGAAATGTAAATATCTCCACCTGGAGCAGACTGCTGCTCAAGGAGATTTAAGTGCTTGTAAACTTAGTTGTATGTGTGTACTAAAAGTCCAAGATTAAATAAATAAATTTAAAAAATATTAAGACATTCATTAATAAAGGTGTCACCATACTGAAACTGTAAGTTGTAATCCTGAGAAATGAAAGTGCGAAATGAAGGCCTGTTGCATATATCATATAAAAAGTTACACAAATAGTCATCAGTTATGCCACTTCTGTATATCGAAGAACCGTCATCAAAGTTTCAAATGTTTATGTGTATATAATTCTCAAACATATTCATATGTATACAATTCATAAACATAAACAATTATTGCAGATGTTGGCCATGTTCAAATTAACAAGTTAAGGGCTTTTACCCGAATTCATGCCCTTTAAAAGAGCATCTCAGATGTGACGTCATGCTGTCGCTAACGAGATTTATGGTAAGGCCCCTTCCAGAATGAGTAGTCGGCAGTCGGGCACCACCAGTTGGCAGTCAGATATATTATGTACGTGTATTCAAATGGGTTTCCACAATGAGCAGTCATGCAGTCGGCTGCCCGCCGTCGAGCAGTCGCAGATCGGTGAACTTGATCTTGGACTGCCTACTGCAAGTTGCTTCTAGCCAATCAGAAGTCGTCATACTTGCAACGTCTTTTCCCAACATTTTTTTCCACAGAGAAAGAAGAAACTTATAAGCAAACAGCACAAATATAACCTTAAAATAAATACTCCAAATTATTTGTTGCAATTTACGCTTTTATGAATAGATGATTCATTTGCGAGAGAATATCGTAACGGTTATTATTAATTATTTTTACGATAGCCAAAATTTAATGGAAAACCTTAAACACAACAAAAATACAGCCTAAGGTAAATATTAAGCTATAAAAACATTTTTAATTCAAACACTTTTGTAAATAAATAAGGTTAAAATACATTAAAATACCTATACCATTTTATGTATTTGTTTTTTCAAAACAAAGTTTTTAATAAATTTTTGGTAATTATGTAGTTTAGCGGCTTTTCTGAACAAAATATCCTAGACCAACAAAAGTAGCATTAATGGGTTCTGCACAGCTTACCTTGTTCTTATTTAGGAGGGGATCACGTTAAAATAAGTAGAACATATCAATAAAATAGTTAAAAATACTAGTAATCCGCTGCTTTGTTTACTGCGGGTGCCATGATTTCTGGTGATGTCATGATTCCTGCCATCACCGTATTGACTCCTGGGTATTGTTAGGTCACCATAAGGCGTTGTTAAGGGAAAATTTTGAACTTAAGTAGACATTGCATCTTTGCCGTGATGAATTGTAACGTGCCAATCCGGTGGATTTGAAATGGAGAAAGCAAAGACGAGTGCTTCTGTGCGTTATAATCGCCTATGAAAGTGTGTTCAGTGCGTATTATTTTACTATAAACGAGTGCTTCAGTGCGTAATATTCGCGTATGTGGCGTTTTAGTGGATTAAGGTGTTTCAGCAAGTAAGGTAAGGTTGAATTGGACGTTGACACAGGAATTATACCAGCCGCCTACCTAGGTGAGTAGATTGATATTATTTTGGTGTGTTTTACGGTTCCTTTATATCCCTAAAATCCTAAAAATTCTAGGTTAGTGTAAAACCGTGCAATCCTAGGCTAGTTTTAAACCCTAAAATCCTGGGTTAGTGTAAAACCCGGTAATTATTAAGTTTAGAGGCTTTTCGGAAAAACCCAAAAAAAATTTTAAAATTATGATATATTTCTACTCTATTATTCACGTAGAACACGAATATACTAGGGGCGTTGCTTTAAAATAAGTACAACAAATTAAAAATTTTTTTTACAAAATTGCGAACTGAGCAGTATAGCCTGTTTGTTTACGTTTCGGAAAGAAACGCCCTAGACCAACAAAAGTTGCATTAATGGCTTCTGTACAGCTTACCTTGTTCATATTCAAGAGGGCGTAATGTTAAAATAAGTACAACATATTTTTAAAACTTGCGAAATATGTTTGTTTACATCTATTAACGTCAGAGGAATTATACCAGCCCCCTACCTAGGTGAGTCAATTTACCTTATTTTGATGTGTTTTGCGGTTTCTTTAAATCCCTACAATCCTACATTCGTAGTTTAGTGTAAAATCCAAACATCCTAGGTTAGGGTAAAACCCTACAATCCTAGGTTAGTGAAAAATCCAAAAATCCTAGGTTAGTGTAAAACCCAACAATCCTAGGTTGGTTTAAAAATGTAAAATAGTGATTCACCCACCATGAGGTTCTGTTAGGTGGGCACATATTACAAAATTAGTCGGACGTTAATGCCCCTAGTATATGTGTGTTCTGGTGATTAGTAGAGTGGAAATATATCATAATTTTGAATTTTGTTTTTTTTTTTTTTCAGAAAAGCCCCTAAACTTAATAATTACCCTGCGGACTGCTACTGCTAATTCTGAAAGGCGCCTAAGGGCACTTGCACACTTAAATATCCCCTTCAGCTAAGGGCACAAGTTATATTTCCCTTCCGAGCCATAGATAGTTTTCAAATATGCAACTGTTTGAAACATTTAATTTGTTTGTGTTTGGTTTGTATTTACAGCTCTGCACGACAGCGGCCAACACTTGCTAACTTCACAGACACAAATGAAAAATGAAACTCGCATAGTGAAAATTAACAAAATAAAACTGGAGGTGGAAATTAAAACATAGGCGTCCGAAATCATGCAGGTAACTAGGTCTAGTGACACCGTGCCATTGACACGGGAAGGGATCAAGGTCACAATCGAACACAGCCGTTAATTACCCTAAAGAAATCTTTCTACTACAATTATAGGTATCCGATTTAAATATATTTATGGAGCAACGTCGAAATATATTGTACGTGCATTTTAGAGTACTATTAAATAACAAGGTGATTTTCTGTGAAAAAATTACCTTGGTACGACACATCAAGTTCTCTCATACGTGTCAAATACCTCTGTAAATCGTCGGGCAAATTTTCCACGCAGTCCAAATAGTTCTCAACGTAAGTTGCGGAATACAATGCCTCGACAGCAGCTTGGTTCAACATGACCATAAAAAAAGTTTTTCACACTTTCTTCATAAAATCCATTGCACCAATTAAATAACATTTAAAAACAAACATTACTTCTCAAATTATTATCATCTTTCAATGTACCACACACGAAGAAATTGTCAACATTAACAGACGACATGTTTGTTTTGCTTTAGCAAGGACAGTAACATGGTGGAAGTTTTTGAAGTTAATATTGAAATCTTTTTTGAAATGAAATTATTGAAGTAATGATACTAACATACAAATTGATAAATATTACAACATATTTAAATATGCCACTTTCAATTTTCCGAGAAATGATATGCCGAAACTTTGATGCCAAGAGTTTGAAATGTTTACTTTTCAACGAGCCAATGAAATTGGTAGTACGAGATTCAACTGGCGGTTTGCGTTTGCGCTATTCGTAACTGCGAACTGTCGTGCGTCGTTGAACGAAGTAAGCTGTCTCATTTCAACGGAAAGTTTAGTGTTAACGAAATGACTTCTACAAAATTCAACATTGGATTGGGGGAGAAAACAAGGAATTCCAGCAAGTGAGTACATTTATTGCAACGAAAAACACTAAATGAAAAGTTTGCTGTCCTTTGTTAAGAATTCTATTTGTTGCTGCTATATGTTCTCACATATTCGTTTACGTTGTTAATTAGTCATGTATTACCAATATATGTATTTCATAGTTTTACACCCTGTAATCGTATTCCTGCAACGTGGTGAACGTCTACTGTAAAAATATATATTATGGCTATGTCGGGAAGTTGAATACGTATTATTTTAAGATTTTATATATTTTTTAAAAACATTTATTTACTGGAGTAGCTTGTTTTAGTTATTCGTTGCGTTGTTTTGCTTTGAAGCCTTGTTTAGCTGACATTTACTAATTAGCCTAATTGAATTTGCAGTCCGGCGACTGACTGTTAATTTTTAACGAATCGTTAACGCAGAAAGGTGATGCACCATGCATTGCACAGAGGTGTGCACCTGCTCGAGCTAGTTCGCGCCAGTTGGAGCCGGAAATGATTCATAACCTGGCTCCTATCTGTTGCTCTTTAGGCGGGAGGGGACCAGCCCCGTGGAACTGGTCTATAGAGTCGCTGCTAGGTGGCTTGTAGGCACTGGTTATCCTGTAACCCGCCTTTTTCTTTGACCGCCCTATCTCCGTTCGGCCGTTGTAGCAGTCTTTCAAATGTATAGTTTGTGTTTACATTTTACTTTAATTATTCATTTATAATAATTCATTCCGTTGATAACTAAGTTTGGGAAATGACGCATGTCAAAAATATGTTGCAACATTGCAGTGCATACAAATCATATGTAATTTGGTAAAAGCACAAATTGCATGTCAAGGCATTAACTGCCCCCAATCATAAAATATAATCACATTTATAAATTTACTCCTAATCTATAGTATTAATTGAATATGCACATTGTAAAATGGAGCCTATCGTTCTTTTAAAACACAATTAGGATATGGAGCATGTGAAACTATAGACTAGTCATTAAATGGGGTACAAATATTTATGGCAATACATCACAATGACACATTACACAATTATGAATAAAAAATTCAAAATGTCTAATACTACAGTGACCAGAGTTTTCAATACATGAAGCAGAACACTTGTTGAAAATTATATGATTATTATAATAAATATGTGGTTAACTTCCAGGCAAGGCATTTCTGTAAATCTGAAGTAATACAATTGAAAATAAATCCAATAGGCATCTGGGCCTACAACAGCAGTTTTTAGTTTTCGAAAAGAAACTTCGTGATAAAATAGTAATTTATTGGTGTTCAAAATGAGATGCACAATAAAAAGATCCGTATCCAAATGTAACAAAACATCAAAACCTTTTTCACGTTTCCAGACTCTCCAACCTTGTGCTGCCATCTTGTGAGGTACAGGCGCACCATCTGTTACAACGCGCCCTTCCACGCTATCTGTTATCCATACCCCGAACTACACCCAGAAACATATTATAGTTTTGTTGTTTAAAATAACGTATTTATGTGCATATACAAATGGTTTTATTTTCCCGCTAGCTCTGTATAATTTTTAAAGTAATATATATTTCGTGTACAGTGTTTACGAACGACCCTACACATGTCCACCAAGCTCAGTTTACGAATGCAGCGCCACCCAAGCAGTTCACAAATTGCCACACGTAGCAGCACCTCCTGGAAGCGCTGACTTGCTGTATCAAAGCCTATACTTGACACACCAGTTGATGGCGAATGGATACATAAATGAAAAGGCGCAGTGATCGTCAACTGTCAAGAATGTGGCCTTATTATATGGTACACAGTATAGTAATGTATTTCTGTAAGATCTTTTTTCAATACATAGCAGTACAAAGATATTAGAAAAGTCAAATCACAGTATACAAAGTTTATACACTGGATTTATTAATAAGCACATATATACGTCAGATTGCACGTACACACATATCTTTTCTTTATGCTGTGACTACTCTTCTTCCAACATGCTGTAGGGCATCTTCGTCTTACTGAAACAGAAGAAAAAGGAAACAAGAAATATATAAAATGAAATATTATTCAGTAATTTCTTAATTTCTGTGGTTAATCTACGCTATAAAATGCACATTCAATAAATAGTTCTTTCAGCTGTTTTTAATGAGTTTTTGGTTAGAGAAGCAAATTTCTTGAAGTTATTGTAATTTATTGAATAGTTGACTACCAAGGTAGAACTGCCCTTTCTGGACTAGTTTTAAGTTAACTGAAGCCATGTGTTTTTTATTCTAGTGTACTGCTTATGAAAGTGCTCATTTTTCTGAAATAAATGACTGTTCTTGGGGACATGAATATGAGTACTGAAAATTGACTCCTATGCAAATGTTAAAATCTCTGAGCTCTTGAAAAGAGGTCTACATAAGTGTGACTTTCTTTTGCCATTGATTATTCTTACATCTCTCTTTTGCATGTAAAACACTTTTTTACTGTCAGTGGAATTCCCAGAAATAATTAGGTATCCCAAAACATTTATAGAATGAAAATATGCAAAATGTACCATTTTTATTGTATTTTTATTTAAGACCTCTGTGCAACACTTTATAGAGTGAAACAGGCTGAACTTAGTTTAGGTAAAATATACTCAATGTGACATTTCCACTTTAGTAAATTGTGTGTGCATTTGTACATCATGTTATTAATTAAAGCTTTAGATACTCTGACAGTAAATCTTACTTTTTAAAATGCTAGTACCAATATTGGTAAATGTAAAGAATAGCTGCTTTTTCAAGAAAAAATCCCGAAAAGTAGTATATTTCGAGGTAATTTTTTACTTTAGGGGCTTTTCTGAAAATAAGANCACTACTAATTACACCGAACTCAAATTTACTAGCGGCATTAACATAGTGGGGAGGGCTATGAAGATATAGGAAATTGTGGGGTAAAATTGTTAAAAATACACCCACAAGAAATACAAAAACACCTCAATTTAACATTTTTCCACTCAATTTCGTAATATGTGCCCACCTAACTTAACCCCATGATGAGTGAATCACTATTTTACATTTTTAATCAAACCTAGGATTGTAGGGTGTTAATCTAACCTAGGATTATACGGTCTTAAAGTAACAGTAAAATATACCGGAAGTGAATGAATTAACTAACCTAGGTAGGTGGCTGGTACAATTTTCCCTGTCCTCTGCCAATTCACCTACTGTCGTGCATGACTTGCACCTTACCTTACTCGACAAAACACCATGATCTACTAAACGTCCAAGTAACACCCACCACACATTCGACTGCCACGTACAGAAGCACTCGTACTTGCACCCTCCATTCTTAAATCACAAGCCTTCGCACGGTCGGATTCGGACGTCACAACTCGCGCGTGCAACACACACACCACTCGCCACAAACCGCACTCTCTCACATGTAAACTGCAACTAACATACGGTTACGTCTACACATCCACAGCCAATAAGGTGGCTGCCTTTTTTGTATTTGTTTGCATTACTACAGCATTAGAGAACTAAACAACATGGTGTCCCACGTAAACAACCGGCCAAACTTCTTGTATATTATCTTTTATTTTCGACGTTCTGCTTATTTTATCATTATGCCGTCGTAAATATGAAACAGGTAAGATGTGCAAAAGCCATTCATATAACTTTTGTGGGTCTACCATGTTCTCCTTTAAAAAAGCTGCTATTATTTACATTTACCCCAATATTGTATAATAATTGTAATTCTATTGGTGAGTTATATGTTAATAGCAGAGGAAAATTATTTTTGTATCTATATTAATTATATATCAATCTAAATACATTTGTACGAATATCCATATGTATCATCCTTGGATTTGGTACCAATTCTGAGTGTATAGTTTTATTACTTTTAAAATTGCATTATTTTCTTAAACTATCTTTAAAAAAATACAGTGCTTGGTAATGGCAATGGTAATTATCCAGTTTAGCGGCTTTTCTGAACGAAACGTCCTAGAACAACAAAATAGCATTAATGGGTTCTGCACAGCTTACCTTGTTTTTTTTTCAGAGGGGGTCATGTTAAAATAAGTAGAATGTATCAAATAAAATGGTTTAAAATACCAGTAATCCGCTGCTTTGTTTACTGCGGGCGCCATGATTCCTGCCGTCATTGTATTGGCTTCTGGGTAATTTACGTCACCATAATGCGTTGTTAACGGAAAATTTTGAAATACTTCAGTAGTCATTGCGCCTTTGCCGGCATTAGTTGTCTCATCCTAATCCGGTGGATTTAAAACCGAGAAAGCAAGAAAGAGTGCTTTTGTGCGTTATATTAGCCTATTGACGAGTGCTTCAGCGCGTAATATTCAGCTATGACGAGTGCTTCAGGTGTTATATTCGCGTATGTGGCATGATAGTGGAACATGGTGTTACGTCGAGTGAGGTAAGGTTGAATTGGCTGTTGACAGAGGAATTGTACCAGCCTAGGTGAGTTAATTGATATTCTTTAGGTGTGTTTTACGGTTCCTTTAAATCCCTAAAATCCTACATTCGTAGGTTAGTGTAAAACCCTACAATGCCAGGTTAGTTTAAAATCCTACAGTCCTAGGTTAGTTTAAAATACTATCTTAGGTTAGTTAAAAAAAAATAGTGATTCACTCATCGTGAGGTTAGGTTCTGTTAGGTTAGGTGCCCACATTACGAAATTAGTCGCGTTAATGACCCTAGTATATTCATGTTCTGCGTAATTAGTAGAGTGGAAATTACCACTTTTGGGGGGGGGGTTACAGAAAAGCCCCTAAACTGGATAATTACCATAGCAATATATTGTGTTTTATAAATAATGGCTTATAGTGAGATGATAGCTGATTTCTGCAATTAAACTTTTTTTTTCGCCTTCATCTGATTTGCCATGAAAACTTACACCATGTGAGAAAGTGAAAATAGAAAATATTTGTGAATTTTAATACATGACAACCAAAAATATTACTCATATAATGCTAAGTATATAGAGCCGACTGTATTTTAGAATTTAGGTGTTAAATGTAGTTTTTCAGTGTCATACGTGTGCTTGATGTTTTTGGGCATAAACGTGTCAGAAATTAATAAGTCTAGAAGTAAAGTACGTTCATGAGAACAAACTAATTTAGCTTCTTTTTTTTTTTGAAGTGGAATCAGTGAAATATTAACTCTTGAGAACAAAGTAGTAAATTATTCCCAGTTCTGCCTGTATATCTTAAACCGTTTGAAGATTGTATAGGAATGGGGACATACACGTGTTAAACAAACCTAATTGTATTCAGAGCTGTACTTTGACATACTGTTGTCCTAAACAGTTGCAGTGTCCAATTTTATTTGGTAATTTAGGGACCACGGCAGTTAAACAAAATCAAGGTTGTTACAGTTATAGAAAACCGAGAATGGCCAGGGATTTTCAGAAAGAGTCAGGAAAAAGAAGGGACAAATTTCTGGAAATTTTTGATTCCTTTCTCATTTGCTTCATGTCTAGCAGAAGTTGCATGCTCAGAGGCTTTATAATAAAAACAAATCTACATGGTTTAATTGGACCTACCACACTTTATTCGTGAGCCAGAGTAATGTAAAGTAATATTAAAAGGTCCGGGGGACTCATCCCCAATTTTTTGCTATAAGCCTAGAAACACCGGACTTTGCTCATACGGGTGTTGCGACTTATAGCAAAAAGTTAGACGAGCCGCCTGGTTGTTGTAATATTATTTTGCTCTACTCTGTGTTGCGAATAAAGTGTGATAGGTGCTACTATTAGTTACAGCAATGTGTTTGCCAGAAAGCAGTATTCATGTAGCGTATAGGCAGTTACATAACTAAATAGTTTCATATAGGTAAGTTTCGTGGTCGATTTTTTTTAATATCTAAAGGTTTTACATTAATAACATTTTTATACTTAGCTCTATTAACAACAAAATTCAACTAGAAAAGCAGTGGGAGACTGATGCAATCAATGAAGATATTAGGAAGATCTGTGGTGCTGACAGCTACTTGTAGTAACCCAATTTTTAGTATTGTGTCCTCCAATCTGCTGAACATTTATGTAGAACTATTTATCATTCTCAAGTGGTTTTTATTATTTTTTTATTTTTCATGTCATGTCCTTGAAAAATTTGAGATTGGTTTTTATTGTGTTCTCCTCTGCATAATGTGAAGCCAGTAAGAAGTAATGTGTAAATTCTTTAAATTATTTTTTCATTAATTGATATTGGAATTTTTTCAAAGGTAGGTGCATAAGTGTGTGTGCGCACACACACACTCCCACACACACACACACACAAACTTGTTTCTTGAAATGAGTTAATGTTTTGAATATGTCTTGTGTGATGTAGGAAGTATTTGTGGCACAAAAGAGTTTGGTTTTATGTATTGATCCATTTTTCAATATCGCTGTGCATGGTATGTCATATTTTAGTGTCAGTGTTAGCATGCTTATTACATGGGACAGTCAGGGATATTTGTTTTAGAGTTGCGGAAAACAGGGAATATTTTCAGTGAGTACCTGTAGCAACCCTGAAAATAAGATATAACATGAACCACAGAGCTGTAAAATAAGTTTTACTAGTGAGTAGTTAAGAAAATGAGTTCTCAGTCATGAGATTGGAGGCGAGGACCCTTGGTACCACGGCCACCAACTTGGATGACATGCTGCCCTTTTTACTTCAGAATTTCATTTTTCACC
>NQII01001627.1:0-31492 GCA_002778355.1 Clitarchus hookeri
CAAGTTAACAAACTAGTGCGAGCTGTGTATTGCAGAGTTCAGGCTACAGGACCACTTTACAGTGAACTGCCTATGTTTATATGTGGCTAGCCAGGGGTGGAATGAGATGGCTGGATGGAGGTGGTAACCACCCCTATGCACGGCAGAGATGCACCTTTGGTATCTGCCTTGTCTGCTCCCTCTCCGTTGAGGAGGTGGGTCCACCCACTTTCAGGCAGGAGTGTCAAGGCGGGCAGGTTTCCGTTTCCGGCCTCCAGGTGGCAACAAACATAGCGGCTCGTGGTAATGTACTTCAAACAACAGTGGGTATTGAATGTGATGGTGCTTGCCATCATGATGGCCTAGGGGATTGCCAGAGGTGGAGGCTATGTGTAGTCAAACGACCACCCATGTGGTGCATCAAGAATTAGTAACCAACAAACAATGAGGATGGTGTAATTGCTAATAAACTGGACNACGACCACCCATGTGGTGCATCAAGAATTAGTAACCAACAAACAATGAGGATGGTGTAATTGCTAATAAACTGGACGAAAACAACAGACAACACAGATAAACACAAATGCACAAATAAACGTAAATACTATTTTACGTGTCACAAATTCACACCACATTTGTCATAAAGTGACTCCCGCTTACGGTACTATGCTGCCTGTTCCTGACATTAAGTTAAGTGGGATTCAACCGTTATTTTGTAAGTTGCTGTTAATGAATGGTAAAAAGTGGATCTAGGGGTGCCTTCTTGTGTCTCTACAAGTTACTAGTATAATACATTTATATACTTTTATTAGTGATGTCGCAATACCACTTTATCTCCATTCTGAATACCAATTACGATACCATTCTCAATTCCAAAAATTGCAATTACTTTTTTTAGTTTTTAGTTGCAGTATAAGGCCCTGTGCAATATATTAAAAAGAACTCACCAAAACTGCATTTGTGGCATTATTAATATTACTACTAGTTTATGGATGCCCAATCATTAGGGACATTTTAGTACTAATCAAATTAAAAATGCTCAGATGAGGCATAATAAGCATCTTATGCAATAAATCTTTATTTCAAAATTAATAATTTAACTTTTAAATTTTAAAAAGAAATAAAACAGAAAATGTAAAAATCTGAAGGTTTCGGGGGAAAAAATTGTATCTTAGATTATTCTCTAAACATTACATCTAACCCGGCAACACTGATTGCGTACTGATTTGAATATGATCAAGTGAATGCTGTGCCCGCAATCACAACGCTCCTAGCTCCACTAGCAGTAATACAAGGTTTGTTCCAATTGGCCGCTCTTTTTGTCCCTTAGTCTCTTTTGTGTTCCATTCACCGGAAACAGTATGGCAGGGGTCTTTCCATTCGTCATGTCAAAATGCCAGTGGATCACTTAGATTATCCCAATTTGCTGCTCTTAAGTAGGAGTTGCGAAGGCAAGTCATCTGCCGGGTAGATTTTGGTGGGCTTCACTGGTTCGTCATCTTTATTGTTTACAAAATGAGAGCATCTTTACCCTTTCAACTTATCTTTGAATAGATAATGCACTGAATTTATGTTATGTATGAGACAATGTATTTTAAAAATAAAATATGTGGGTGGAAATTAATTTGTGAACACAAACTATCACAAAAATTAATATAATGTCAGCTACAAGTCATGTGTAATATTTGTTTTTATTCACAAAAACACCTAAAGGTGTTCCACTCACTTTGAAGGTGTTAACAACTCTTTTTGACCCAGGTCATTTTACCTTGACTCTCGCGACTCCCGAAGAGCAAAGAGAGGCCAAATTAAACAAGCCTACAAATTTTGCTTGTTTTGGAAATCTGGCGACAAGATGCACTCTTAGGTTGGCATTGCACAGCGTAATTTTAACGTGGGTTCATAATAAATACTGCCATTCCATTTCCAAACTGGTTAAATGTATAAGAAACATATTTTAAGATGTTGTTACATATTTATAAAATCACATACAGTAAATTTTTTTAGTACCTCCTTCTCATCTCTATAAAATTAAAGAGATAATTTGTGGATGAGTATTTTTAGTTGCTCAGTTGCCTAAGTTGGTTGTGGTAACTCAAACAAATATGGCTGCTTCAAATGCTTTAATGGCTTGTTGACACGCTAAAGACTACGTGATTTTAAATCATACTGGTTCTAAATTAAATAAAACTGAAAAAAGAATCCTGGGAAAGGAAAATGTATCATTACATTTCAATTATTTGATAAAATGTTAAGCTGGCAAACATTTCGAATTCACCGTCATTATTTCACACAAGTTTGTTCTAATGGTACATTTTTTTGCCAGTTTAATAATCATTACTATATTGTAATGGCAGGTGATGTTATTGCAATAAAATATTGCCAAATAAATATGGTAACAAACATTGCGATAATGTGCGTAATTTAATATTGCATATTTTTGTTAGAAATATATAGATTATGTACAACTTTAAGGGGAATTTTACTTACAATTTCCATGCATTCTATTTAGAGGCACAAAATAGTATTAAAAAGTGCATTTAGTTCACGAATAAATACAATAGTCAACCACACCAAAGGTAACAGCTAAGGGGATGTTACTGTAGGAATTGGTTTTTAATGGCTCGGTTCATAGATTTTAGATTATACAATTCCTTAAGAATTGAGAATATTGCAGAATTAAATTTTATATACCTAAATTTGATTTTAAAAAAATGAAATAAACATCATTTGTCTTTTGATAAAAAGAACATAATTAAACGCTTGGTTTCTGAGATTTGATTATAATAATATTTCATATAAATCTTTTACTTCCTGTTTTAAACAGCCTATATTTGAATTTTAAACAGTAAATATAATTACATTTGATGCCTGATGCAAATTACTTCTCCCAAAAATAGTTGCTCCAACATTTTTTTGTATTAGCTTCTGGTACAGGATTGTATCCTCTCTGGACATTTTTTTCATGTTATCAAATNTATCCTCTCTGGACATTTTTTTCATGTTATCAAATGTGTCTTCATTTTTGTTGCATTGTTTGCGTAAGTTTGTCCACCATATTTACATTTTACTGTTATCTTCATATATATATATATATATATAAACACACACATATATACACATACATATATATATATATATACATATACATATATATATATACATATACACTGAGGCGACAAAAGTCATGGAATACCTCCTAATATCGTGTCAGACCTTCTTTTGCCCGGCGAAGTGCAGCAACTCGACGTGGCATGGACTCAATAAGTCGTTGGAAGTCCCCGGCAGAAATATTGAGCCATGCTGCCTCTATAGACGTCCATCATTGCGAAAGTGTTGCCGGTGCAGAAGTTTGTGCATGAACTGACGTCGTGATTATGTCCCATAAATGTTTGATGGGATTCATGTCGGGCAATCTTGGTGGCCAAATCATTCGCTGGAATTGTCCAGAATGTTTTTTTTAACCAATCGCGAACAGTTGAGGCCCGGTGACATGGCGCATTGTCATCCATAAAAATTCCATCGTTGTTTGGGTGCATGAAGTCCATGAATGGCTGCAAGTAGTCTCCAAGTATCTGAACATAACCCTTTCCAGTCAATGATCGGTTCAGTTGGACCAGAGGACCCAGTCCATTCCATGTAAAAACAGCCCACACCATTATGGAGCCACCACCAGCTTGCACAGTTCCTTGTTGACAACTTGGGTCCATGGATTCGTGGGGTCTGCGCCACACTCGAACCCTACCATCAGCTCTTATCAACTGAAATCGGGACTCATCTGACCAAGCCACGGTTTTCCAGTCGTCTAGGGTCCAACCAATATGGTCACGAGCCCAGGAGAGGCGCTGCAGGCGATGTCGTGCTGTTACTGAAGGCACTCGAGTCGGTCTTCTGCTGGCATAGTCCAGTACAGCCAAAGTTCGCCTCACTGTCCTAACGGACACGTCCATCGTACGTCCCACATTGCTTCCTGCGGTTATTTCATGCAGTGTTGCTTGTCTGTTAACACTGACCATTCTGCGCACACGTTGTTGGTCTCGGTCATTAAGTGCAGGCGGTCGGCCACTGCGTTGTCCATGGTGGGAGGTTATGCCTGAAATTAAGTATTCTCGGCACACTCTTGACGCTGTGGATCTCGGAATGTTGAATTACATAACCATTTCCGAAATGGAACGTCCCATACGTCTAGCTCCAACTACCATTCCGTTTTCAAAGTCTGTTAATTCCCGTCGTGCGGCCATAATCACGTCAGAAACCTTTTCACATGAATCACTTGACTACAAATGAAAGCCCAACCAATGCACTGCCCATTTATACATTTGGACGCGATACTACTGCCATCTGTATATTTGCATATTGCTATCCCATAACCTTTGTCACCTCTGTGTATATATATATATGACACACGTCTACAAGTATATTAAAAAAACATATTGTTATGTAAGTATATGCTTGTTTTTCTTCTGGGGCGAACGAGTATGTTGGTTTTCTCAGAGTGCTCTCATATTTTCTTACATATAAATTTTATTGTGAAAGGCCTTTTTTAGGCACAAGCTAGGCTCTTTGCTGTAAAAAGAACCGCATTTAAATAGAAAAAAATGACAGTTGACTTTCTGACACTATGAGGTGAACATCAATTTGGAAGCGCTCCCTCGTCATACCACGAAGATTATTTGCGAATACGAAGGCCTGTCTTTGACCTCAACGATCATGGAGCTGCGACCTGCATCATCGCTAACTGGTTGTCGCTAGTGAATGCTCGTCGGCATGAGAGAAGACCTATACAAAGAGCCCTTTTTGCATTACAATATTGGTCCCATAAAGTTTGTGCAAGGCGATACATTGAAAGAATATACCGAGATCTGCATAGATTCATCTACTGGGAGTCAGCAAGTGTTGCCGGTAATACCTCTTGCTGTATCGATGGGCACCGATTCGACTGGCGATTATGATGACAGTTAATGCTAAAGATGGAATGAGTGCAGTAGAATATTGATGTAAAAACATTTTTATTTAATTTTTTAATATTTAATTTTTTATTTATTGAAGTTTTAAGAATTTCTTTTTGGGTGCAAGGTTATTCAAGGTCATGGGCATGGGGTCAAGGTCACAAATGTGAGGTCAAGGTGAAGGTGATCCAGATCTAACATGTTGGTCGGAGTCATCAGTGCCACCTAGGTGTGGAAAATGCAAACAAATGACAAACAAAAAAACCAATATGGCTGATGGAGTGCATTCGACAGAATGAGCAAAGGTGAATGGGTGGGGGAGGGGAATGTTAATACAATATGATTGATTGGATGGGAGTCAGTTGTCAACTGGATGGGGTGCTGTGGGAAACTCCGGAAATGTAAGTGTAAGTTAAAAAAAAAAAAAATTAAAAAAAATAGTTTCTAATAATATTTTTTAATCAATTTTTTTTTTATAAATTCTTACAGAATTTTTGGGATTTGTGATGAATTTTTTTGGGGTTTTCAAGGGTCAAAGGTTAATGGGGTCAAGGTCACATGCATCCATCATGGCAAACAAGATGGTCGCCAGCGGACCGTAATGACAGAGCATGAACAGCTTCGAGCTCCGCTCCCGGATCCTGATGGAGCCAACTCCCCCAAATCATTCTACTTACAAAGTTTTATATTACTGTAATGCAAATGTACTGTTGAAGTGTTAGTGTTAACAAAGCCTCTAAGCAATGTTGTCACAGCTAAAAGTTGTATTACGCTAAAAATAACTGGAAGAACATAATATTTTGTGTTACTGAGACATTAAATAAATGTCCATCTTACACAAGTTTACACTGACTTTGCGTTGTAAAATGGCGGATAGTAGTGAACAGCGATAACTTCGTAAAATGAAACCACTATATTAAAATTTTAAAGGTTAGTATGAGAACTAAATGTAGCTTAGATCAGCTCTTAAGCCTTGCAAAGCAGTTTACATGTGCCAATTATGCGTATATTTCTAGAGCAAAAAGTATTTCCTCGTAACGAAAGAGAACGGCAGTTTGTCGTTATTTTGTTCTGAATACACACAATGTGAAACGCAGTCAGACATGTTAAGATAGAGCAGTTAGAAGGACATCAGGTTCCGTTAAGTCGAGAACGTCAAATACTCAAGGCGTGGGTACGGTTCCCATTCTAGTCATAACTTTTTTTTTTAATTGGTAATATTTCTTTTTGTGACAGAATAATTTTACTTAATTTATTTTACATTGGAATGTTTTTTGAAAGCAAAGAAACTACATGAAAATTTTTAACACATATTAACATCAATTCTTCACAAAATTGGTTTTGCCTCCAACATAAATACCACCTTAATGTTAACAGAACAGTAAGGAGGTAATGTTGTCACAAAGGTATTTAATGTTACATTAACATTAATAGCTTAACAGTATATTTAATCAACAGCAACTTTAGTTACTGACGGTTCACAACTTACAAAAAATTACTGTTGTCACAATATTAGACTTTTTTCTATGCACACATCCAATTCCTTCACATTCGTTCTTGCCTAAGCAACATGCTCCGTCTTTAATGACCTTGCTGTCGACGAGACGCTAGGCCCTACCTGCCTCCACCACGCTCTTTGCTTAACCTACTATGTCATAGACACATGACTGTGATGTTGCATTATATAATAACTTTTAATTAATTTTCATGTTTAATATTATAAATTCATATTTGCAGATATGAGAACTGTATTACAAGTTATTGCTGTACGTGGTATTTATTTAGTGAGAAAACGATATTGGTGTACTATCTTCCATTATTATTGCGTTTTTGTAACACTACATGAGAAAAGTATTAGGCTGCGAGTTAACTGCTCTACATGGTTTGTATTTCGAGAGATATCAGTATTGATGTTTTATCTTCTCTTGTTGGTACACTTTTGTAACACTCTATGAAAGTTATTTATCACTCCTCAGTATGTATATAATTTTTTTTTTCTAGTTAATAGCCACAAAGCACACAAAACTGCAATAAAATATTGCTCTAGTTAGTATTTTCGTAAATGATAGGTTCTAGGGCATAGCAACAATTTGATGGTGGAAAGAGGTGAAGGGAAAGAAGCCCATTGACTTTCCTGGTTGGTAGTCGGAAGGTGCCAGGGGTCAGCAACGTTTAAAACATCAAAACAGATCATTTTCCTCTAAAAATTAAAATGTATAAAATTGAGTAAATGAATTTTAAAACAGTTTTAGGTAATATGTGCGAAAAGAGGAGAGCGTCTTCTACGTATTTTGTATTTATACGGTGTATTCTTTGCAACCATAACACTGCATCTTTATAGGCTTATTTTCCCGCTAACCCAAGCGTACAGTGACGTGTCTAATAATCTCACATTATAGTAAATTACTTGCTGGTAACAGTGTGTGTCGCTTGGGAAGACCACAATTCAAGACTGCAGCACATGCGTTATTTGTTTTTTTTTTTTGGTAAAAAGACTGTGCAGGTATACAGGACATTTTAGGTATTTTAAAATCCTAAGTGGTGTCCTATCTTCTATTCTAAAGTGGCAAGAATGCCCGTAACGATACATTGTACTGACTTGGAAGTGATGCTGTGGGAATACTGTACCCTGTGGTCAACACAGTTCATCATGTCAGGAAAAACGAAAATCTTAGTTGCGTGTATAGCAGTGAGCAAGGCTATTAGAATAAACGTAAATAAAATAAAAACTCATCAAGTTAAATGACAAGTTTATAGTGCAGTAGAAACTAAAATGAACTGTCGGAAACACCACCTACTTATATTAATATGTACACACGACTATAGGGGTGATCGGCCTCTGACTTGGCCCCTCTTGAGTATAGGATGATGTTGCTTCCCTGGACATAACCAGGGTTCTGAAGGCAGTGTGTTAAAGCCACAAATTAGTCACGCCCCATCGTCTACAGAAGGGCTGTTCCGGTTCATCCCTCATGCAATGGGGGGGTTGAGCTGGGCCAGGGAAAGGGAGCCGCTTCTTTCACGGTACAACTACAATTGTCCAGATGAACCCGCCCGACATAATTAACAGAAAAAAAAAACTTCTTTGCAAGTAGTAGTTGAAGAAACATTTCTGAGAGTTGATACACGTTAGTGGGAGCCGGTGCATTCACATGCCAAATTCCCTTACCATCCTTGTGCCCTAGGAAAAGGCGTAAAAATAATGATTTGACTTTACTACTGTTCAAGTTGTAAAAAAAAAAAATTGAATTTGAATTTGTATTTATGGGGAATCACAAAAACTAAAATGTAATCTAAAAAAAAAAATTGCAAGATTTAAAACTTACGGGAATTCATGAAAAATCACTTAAAACATAAGAAACTCCTTATGTACTAAAAAAAATTTCCCAAAATTTGAGAAATATTTTAAAGATAAAAACCTTTATTTATAAATAAATTTTTGACTGTTACAAAAAAAATCCTATAGTCTTCAATACCATCTTTGCAGGTGCCTAAACTCTTCACAAGTCACAAGATATTTTGAACATCGCAAAAAATATTTGAAAATATAAAAAAAATCACTTAAAATCACTAAAAAAATCTTTGGGAATCACCAAAAATCTTGACAATCCCAAGGAAATCTTCAAAAATCATTACAAATCTTTGAAAATCACTGAAAGCTAGGGCTTCCAATCCCGGAATACCGAGATCTCGGTATTGCGGGATCCCACGTCATTTTCCAATCCCCCGTGATGCGGGATTACGGGATTTGCGGGACTGAAAAAAAGCGTGCATGCAACCTCTCGCGAGCGCGATCGCTCGGTGACTGGCGGCCGGCAGGCGGCGCACTGGCAAAGGAACGGAGCTGGAAGATAATCATTCAACGTTAGCTTCAGAATTAGCTTTGTCTTTGCGCCGACGTATTTTACGACGACGTAGAAATGTGACTGCACTACTGATTTATCTCCAAAATCCTCGTAGTTACCACGCGTCGTGTGACGATGAAACTTTTCATCTTCTACCGAAAAGTTTACTTCGAAAAGAAATTAAAGATTTTGTAACGAGAATGAACTTCAGCCTTTTAAATTCATCTGAGAGCAATGATGACGAAGAGGCTGATCAAGTAATTCCGTCATCGGGTTCCAATCATGATCTTACATTGCAACAGGAGTTAGAGTTAACTATATCGTCAGCATGTAATGTACTTTGCCCGTCGCCATCTCGAGCTAATACACTTGAGTCCATTATAAAAAAGAAATGACTCTCTATGAATCTGGGGGGTCAATGAGAAAATATCTTACATTTACATATAAAGCCTTAAAAGGAATACCGCCGACAAGTGTGGAAGCCGAAAGGGCATTTTCTGCTGCTGGCTATATTGCCTCTAAAATACGCAGTAGTTTGGCAGACGACAGTTTAGATATGTTGTGTTTCCTTCGCAAACATTTTCTATTGAAAGCTGACAAACCTAGTAATTAAAGTAACCTATATCAATTTTCAGTTGAAAATGGTTTTTTTTTTTGGTTGATTTTTTTAATTTTGTTTGTGTATTTTTTGAAGAAGATAGTTTTTTATTCAGTATTTGTTACTGTTTTTTGTGAAGAAAAAACGGTGTAATTTGATTGATCTCATACTAGTAGTAATACTTAAATAAATGTGGAGTTAGTTGATTAATTCATTGTTTTATTTGCCTTATATAAATTTGAATATTTTCAATATGCGGGATCCCGCAAATACCGAGATCCCGCGGGATTGAAAATTCGTAGTCCCGCAAATACCGAGATTGAATTCAGGCTGCGGGATTGGAAGCCCTACTGAAAGCTTTGAAAATCGCAAGGAAATCTTTAAATTTCTCATTCAAAATCTTCGAAAATCACAACAAAATCTTTCAACAATAACAAAAATCATTAAAAATCATTGTAACTTGAAAAACAAATCACAAAAAAATTAAAAATTGGTGTTCACATTTTAACCTAGTTGTTACCCCCGGATTTTTCAGCATTATCTGGTGAACCTGGATTTTTGCTATCCCGTATTGGTCCCGGTATCAATTAATCCTAATTAACAAGGTTTTGCTGCACGTACAATTTTAAATTTACATAAGGTCCTGTGTACAGTGTTTGAAAAAAAATCCCTGTAGATAAAATTTTATTTTCAAAAGTTACGCGAGTTTTATTGCCATCATAGTATGAAGCATGACCAAGTTCAACAATTGATATCTCCATTTATAATATTCAGTCATATTAATCTGTTTACTAAAGAGCTTTATTATGATTTTAAAAATGCCTTTTTATCATTAAATTACATCTCATTTGGTGCCATCTCATTTTGCTACCCTTCAAATGTCTTAGAGCCATGACTGATGATGTTACACNAAATTACATCTCATTTGGTGCCATCTCATTTTGCTACCCTTCAAATGTCTTAGAGCCATGACTGATGATGTTACACCTATTCTATGTACTACCAAATTATTATTTGAATGCTAACAGCTTTCATAAAAACCATTATAATCAATGTTACTCTTATAACAACTTTACTTGCTAATTAAAATATTTGTAGTATTAAAATTTAAGTGTTTCATTGTGTAAATTCCCCATTCACTTTTTAACTTTGTGAAGGTTAAAATAAACATAGAAATTTTTGTCATAATATTTCATACCCTTTTATGTACAGCTTGGGGGACATAGATTGCTCTTCAGTTGTTGGTACTTGTAATGTGAACATACATAAGAGTTATGTACACGGACATAAAATGTAACGTGTCTCCTCTCAGTGTCTGACTTCGTAGTCTGAATAAGGTAACGCAAATGCAGCAGTTGAAATCATGTACCCCATCCGTGTCTAGTGTGTTTAAATCAGTTTTGATAAATAAGGCAATATTTTTACATTTTGTAATTTTGTCTTGTCACCAGAATATGCTTTTGTCCTTTTCGCCAATATCACACAACACAAAAATATGACTTTTTTTTTGAGTGAACTAAATTTAGGCATTATAAATTTTTGAGCAAGGCAGACTGTATCACCATGTGCATACTGGGGCAGTAGGCTGGACTATTGTCGGAAAGGCAGATGAGGAGGATGCTGACTGTGCATGCGTAGTGTGAAGTTTAAAACTTAGATATCACACAGTTGATGTAGATAACTGAAGGTACAAATAACTATAGTGGGTTAGTGTAGTTAAAGTGAAAAACTGTTTNATCACACAGTTGATGTAGATAACTGAAGGTACAAATAACTATAGTGGGTTAGTGTAGTTAAAGTGAAAAACTGTTTGGCAAATTCTACATTCTGCAGGGTTGTGTTTGGCCCAAAAAATTGCATTGAAGTATGAAAGAGGCAAACATTGCATCAATAACAGAGAAATATTTTTTTTACTAATACATGGATGAGATGTTCACAGACTACCAACAGTGTTTTTGTGGAATAACTTTGTGACAGCAATGTTACAGGAGGATTTTCACTCATTATTGAATCCAGTCANACAGCAATGTTACAGGAGGATTTTCACTCATTATTGAATCCAGTTAGTCTCCATTTGTGTCTGAAGAAAAACTATGGCTTAGGTCTAATGGGTTAAAAAAAAAAAAAATTATTCTCACCTCTATGTCTTGGCATCCTAGTTTCCAGGAATATGAGGGACCGTGAAAGGCTCTTCCCGCATACGGTGCTGTGTCTACATCACGAGTTACTGCCGGCATGATGGCAGCGTAGTTTGACTCTGTGCAGATCTGCTGGTCGAGTTCCTCATGAGTCACATGNATCACACAGTTGATGTAGATAACTGAAGGTACAAATAACTATAGTGGGTTAGTGTAGTTAAAGTGAAAAACTGTTCGGCAAATTCTACATTCTGCAGGGTTGTGTTTGGCCCAAAAAATTGCATTGAAGTATGAAAGAGGCAAACATTGCATCAATAGCAGAGAAATATTTTTTTTACTAATACATGGATGAGATGTTCACAGACTACCAACAGTGTTTTTGTGGAATAACTTTGTGTCAGCAATGTTACAGGAGGATTTTCACTCATTATTGAATCCAGTCAGTCTCCATTTGTGTCTGAAGAAAAACTATGGCTTAGGTCTAATGGGTTTAAAAAAAAAAAAATTATTCTCACCTCTTTATGCTTGGCATTCTAGTTTCCAGGAATATGAGGGACCGTGAAAGGCTCTTCCCGCATACGGTGCTGTGTCTACATCATGAGTTACTGCCGGCATGATGGCAGCGTAGTTTGACTCTGTGCAGATCTGCTGGTCGAGTTCCTCATGAGTCACATGATGAAGAAGCTACCCATGGAGCTGTACTTGCACTGCATGGGCGTGGTGCACCGCGTGCTGTGCTACCAGAAGAAGTGCCGCGTGCGCCTTAACTACCAATGGAAGGAGCTGTGGACGGCGCTCATCTCTCTCCTCAAGTTCCTGTTGGCCAACGAGAACCACCTGGCTCGCAAGATGAACATCTTCAACCTTGCACTACAGGTACTGCATCTTGCTGCATCTTGCTGCCTGATGGCAAAATCATTACGATGATTTTGGGATGCTTATAGGTCATCCTAATCATTTGGGGAGAAGCAATTCCCGGTCACAGTAAGCCAATTTTGGAAGATGTGTTTAAACTCTTTATTTTCCTGTTTGTATATTTAAAGACAACATACTGCTCTAAGCAGTGCTCCAAATGTTTCCAAACAAATACAGGTTTCAGACCTGCCAACTTTTACAATTCTTCCATAATTTGTATGTAAAACACACAGCTTACAGTTTTATGCAGATGGCTCAATTTGTATGGATTTTTTTTTGCAGTTTTGACCATTTTACAAAATGCAGCTATGCATGAGGCATGTGTATTAAAAATGAGGTTTATAAATACAGTATGTGTATGATATGCCTACCGTACTTTTGGACAAAGTACCATTTACTGGGTAATGAAGTAAGCAGACTATACCANGGTTTCAGACCTGCCAACTTTTACAATTCTTCCATAATTTGTATGTAAAACACACAGCTTACAGTTTTATGCAGACGGCTCAATTTGTATGGATTTTTTTTTTGCAATTTTGACCATTTTACAAAATGCAGCTATGCATGAGGCATGTGTATTAAAAATGAGGTTTATAAATACTGTATGTGTATGATATGCCTACCGTACTTTTGGACAAAGTACCATTTACTGGGTAATGAAGTAAGCAGACTATACCANGTATGTGTATGATATGCCTACCGTACTTTTGGACAAAGTACCATTTACTGGGTAATGAAGTAAGCAGACTATACCATAATTTTGTAGTTGTAATGTACTGTAATTCTTGCCAGTGTACCCATTTTTATGGTTACAGAGTACCATAGTTCTTGCATTTCTGACGAGAATGGCAGGGCATATCTGATGATCCGCAAAGTGCCGATTTTGTTTTGCTTCGCTGGTAGATATCAGTGAAGGTGAAATTGCTTTTAAATGGATGGTTTTGATGTAGTTATTGAGTACCATTTTCCAAGAAACTCAATGTATGGTGAAAGTATAAATATCTTGATGCGCCATGAGCGCTATCGGTTACACTCACAAGCCTCAACCTCTGGTGCTCCCCCCTAGCACACCATAACGCCGAGCACCGTCGCTCATTCGCCTCTGTAACGCTTCATTCTACAAACTGAGTGATGCCCCTTGCCGCCTGAGAGGCAAACAATCTGCATGATGCCGTTCTACATTTGAGTGGGTGGTCCCACCCCCTCGCTAGGCTTGCCCTGGCCGGCAGGCACCGAACGCGCACACTGGCCATGCATCAAGGGAGGTTTTCCCCTTCCATGCAGCTCACTCCAGTCACCTCTAGATTGCCACGGCTCTCGAGAGTATACATTTCCTCACAAACCCTCCAGACANCATGCAGCTCACTCCAGTCACCTCTAGATTGCCACGGCTCTCGAGAGTATACATTTCCTCACAAACCCTCCAGACAGGGCAGTTCGCATCAGTTAGCAGCTAGCAGTCGAAGGACTTAGCCATAATAACTCTCATTATCTTGCCACTTTATCCACGTACGTTTGCTTTCAGCAAGTAACTACGTTAACTTATTTAGTTTTGCTTTCCATAGCATTTAACTTGGGTTTTTGAACACATGGTAAGAAGCTCTTGTCGTGAAGCCTTCTCCAAACGTTAAAGAGTGTTGGCCTATGTGCCTCATCCGCACCGGGCATAGTGTGTACTTGGGTCGCTCTCACCTCGAGACTTTGTTTGAACCTCGTTATCAGCCAGCGGTAAACAGCTTGGCAAACTTGGTCTCTTGCCCATCAGACGTTAGCGGGCACAGGTCGGAGATATATGTTTTGTAAAATCCTACAGATGGAATACAACATATTTCTACCAGTTACTTCTTCGCAGTCCGGTCATTCTCTTTCGCTTTATGCCTTCCTTACTTGCTTTGCCTTCTGTGCGCATACTCACCTAACTACTTTCAGGTGCACGCACAACCATCGTGTTACAGAATTGAACCACATCCCACTGAAGGGTGCTCCCGCTGCCCTCTAGCGCCACTGTGGAAAGGGGTGAGAAAACCTTTCTCTGAGGCTCCTGAGACTTGAGGAGAACAAACACATTCTGTCGCTACGACTCTTGGGTTACAAGCTGGTTATACCACTTACCGAGAGCCTTCAGGGGACTTGCGTGGGGAACGCTGCGAGTCCAGAGGGGAAGTTTAGGTCTGTAGCTGGTCATATCGCTCACTCAACTCCTCTCGGGGAGGGTAAGGTGACCCCTCTGGCCAAGTCGCTATAGGCCCAAGCACCGTCAATCATAAGGCGTACCCTGCGTCTCCAGTCGATCGATAGGACTCCACCATGGGTCAACCCCAAGGCACTGGCCCGAGGAAGAAAGTTCCTTCCTGGAAGGACCACGCCAGAACTTATCCTCCCCTGCGCTGCTACGTTATTTACTTACAGCCACAATTGTGCCTGCGCCTACAGAACACCCACTAAATCCTCTAAAGATAGTAATTGGTTTACTCTTTTTTTTTTGTCCCCTGAAAGTTAACGTAACATCACTGACTCTGCATAGTTGTGTACTCAATGCTATTCCATTGCCTCACCACCGGGCGGGCCAGAAAAGGTAAAACATAATCTACAGTGCCCAAGCTACTCGCTCTGGTGAGCCCGGGTCAGACACCCCCAGAGTTCAGATGCGTCGGCCCATACGGCTGTAGAAATCTCGTTAAGAAGACTGCATCTCCCTAGTTGGCGTCAATGTTGAGAGTGGTTTGTGTGGTTATTTTAGCGCAAATTTCGTGTGTATATATATATATATAACTTGGCAGCATTTAGTTTCATAAAGCGCATGGTGTTTACAACAATGTTGATGGAATCTATAAAGTCATCTTGACAAATATTTTTACTCCCACATAGTAATGCTGAGTTGAGTGTGAATGGCTATTTAGTGTGGTTAANGAGAGTTCAGATGCGTCGGCCCATACGGCTGTAGAAATCTCGTTAAGAAGACTGCATCTCCCTAGTTGGCGTCAATGTTGAGAGTGGTTTGTGTGGTTATTTTAGCGCAAATTTCGTGTATATATATATATATATAACTTGGCAGCATTTAGTTTCATAAAGCGCATGGTGTTTACAACAATGTTGATGGAATCNTATATATATATATATAACTTGGCAGCATTTAGTTTCATAAAGCGCATGGTGTTTACAACAATGTTGATGGAATCTATAAAGTCATCTTGACAAATATTTTTACTCCCACATAGTAATGCTGAGTTGAGTGTGAATGGCTATTTAGTGTGGTTAAGAAAATTTGAACTGAATTTAGGACATAAGTGAGTAATAAAACAATTCAGATTTCTTCCCTTATGGAGTATTTCTTCAAGTGTCACCACAATAGATTTTACTGTGAAAAGTTTTTAAAAAAGAGTGCTATGGGCTGCATGTCAGTATTTGCTACATAATTCAGAAAGAATAATGTAATGGTCTTGTGGTTAAAATGTACATTGAATTGGCTAGCATGTGTATGTACTCGATTGGTGAAGTGTCGTCGGAAATGTAACAGCAACTTTAACGTAAGTAGTATGCGATATGCAAAACAAACTTACACAGCTGAAAAGTTTGATAAGTAGGCACCTAGATTTTTGTAAAGTTTTTTTTTTTGTTGAGTATTATTATCAACATTTTGTGTTGGCACAGCAGACTAAAGTAAAACCCTTTGTAATAAGTTCCCAGTATAAACATTATTTTACTTTACAAACTAAATTATTTAGCACCTAACCAATGAACATGGGAGAAGTTTGATGTTTCTAGGTTTTCTGGTTTATCAACCTAAATTTGTCAGATTATTCTTAAACATTTTATGATGGTTTTGCAATGGTATTAATGTGGACATAGTCACCTCTTATTTTGTGTTTTCTCTGAAACAAGCAGTAGATCCTCCAGTGGCTAATGTTCTGGTGCACACCGGTTGAGAGAGAATTTCCAAACATCAGGTTGTTTATATATTTTGTTACGATTGCAAATGAATAAATTCATACGTGCAAAATATGGGTTTACAGGAAACCCATATTAAACACTGTTCTAACATACTTTCTAATAAACATACTCTTTCTTTATAAAATACAAATTAGGTGTCACATCTTTCTGCGATGTTTGTGCACATTTAAAGATACAAAATTTTTCCATTTCAATTAAACATGGCCATTTGCCTTTCTTTGACTTTACCATGCACAAATACTTTATTTATTTACAGATGTGTGTGCGAGGTTTTGTACGAAAATTCATGAGTTGATGTTTCAGTACACATCACCAGATCCACTGACGTTTCAGGCCGGTTCAACCGAACTCGACCAAAACATTAGTTTCCCAACGTCCAGTGTACATCAGGGTATTTACTGGTCAATTTCCGAAAATGTGGATTGTAGCTGAAATTTAGTTATTTATTCTGAGCAGTTATACATGCACTACACATGAAACACCGCAACCTATTTATGCATTATATATTTTGAGTCTTATTTAAATCTTATTGGTAGTAGGTTTTAGAGGTTTGCAGGTATGACTGTTTGTATTGTTTTTCTTTTAGTATTATCAAGGCACAAAGAAGTGTGATTTATGGCACTATGGTAGTATTTTTTTCTGGAATCATGAAAATAGAGCCAATGAAAACACATTCCATTGAGTGCCATTATCACCTTTTATAATCATGGCATGCCACTTTTTCCAATGTCAATATATCTGTACTATAGGCTAACTTCTTCCTTTCCTTACTGCCAATAGTACTGTGGTGAAAACTGCCGCCATGCCGGAATGAATATTTTAGTCTTCACTTTCTGTCTATCTCCATTTGTTTGCAAACAATAAGCTAGTTACCGGTGACGACATGGTGAGGGCACACCGTGACTCGTGAGTTGTGCACTGATTAATAGGGGTCGGTGGGTTCCGGTTACCGGTTCTCATTTCCGCCAGTTCTTGGTGGAGAGAGCTGGGATCCAGAATTGGTGTCGAAATCTCGGTTCTACTTTGACCGAAACAGTAAACTCACTAGTCGTACAAGAACTAGTGATGGGTTGAGTCTCAAAAAATCGAGTTGAGTCAATAAAGATCAACTCGTCACTTTAGTTGAATTTTTTTACAGTAGACATTGAGCTATTGAACATGCAAGTCAAGTCACAATGCTTTTAGGTTATAAACAACTAATATTCGCACCTAACAATTACCTTTTGTGTCTCGCGAATCAATAATTTTACGTTACTAAACCGCTAAAGTTCCGTCGGAATTAAAACAATAACTCGGCTACATGCCTTGACACTTGGTTGACGTTTGTGTTGATCATTTGTGAGTGTTACCTATATTCGTGACTAGAGCCATTTTGCTTCCCAGCGAAGCNTGGTTGACGTTTGTGTTGATCATTTGTGAGTGTTACCTATATTCGTGACTAGAGCCATTTTGCTTCCCAGCGAAGGGCTTCCTCTTCTCAACCATGCTGGGCGACATCAGATAAGGGGATCCTTGTCAAGGTTGACATATACAGTCTCAGTGCGACACAAATGCTACAACCATAGGACGCACTGTATTTAAACATGGAAAGCCTTTCTCTCATGGCACGTCACATGCAGAAATATTCATACCAGTAAACTTGTTATTACTTTTCTCATCTAATTACTGTTATAAAAATGTGTTTTAAAATAAAGTATTAGGTAACAAAAACTTTAAATGTGGACAGCTTGTCCACTCACCCGTGGCAGGCATGCTGACCGATCAACCTGAAATCTACCCTCCCACCCCACCTGTAACAGTTATCTTTTTTTTTTTTTTTCTATCAGCATCATGTGGCTATTCCTAACAGTCATTCACTCCTTGGCGAGAGAGAAAAAGTAACACTGTGAATCATCTAGGCAAAGAATCATTCCTATTGATAGAAATCAGTCCCAAACGTTTTTTCTTTGTTAACTACGACTGAAAGAGGGAGGAAGTTATAAAGGGTGGGTGATATACCCATGTATATAGGTGCACATTTTTATTTATGATGAAAACTCAATATTAACTAAAAAAAATTTTGTACTGAACTCGACTTGACTCGACTCAACTTTCATACAACTTGAAACTCTACTCGAAGCTGTAAATATCAAACTCGTCGATCACTACAAAGAATGTTCTTATTAATTTCTAATAAATATAATTTTCACTTTCAATAGTTGGTTAATTTCTTAGGATTCTATGAGTACAACAAAATTGTATTAATATATAACTTGCATATATACCCAATGTAAACAACAAAAATTAAAAGTGTTTGTAGATGTTGTATATTGTTTTTATGTACAATATGCACAAAATAACTCTGAATTTAGACAATTTTATGGCAGATTATGGAAAAAAAAGTTATACAATACACATACAGATGCTTTGTTTTAAAAAAACATACTGGCTGGGGATAGTCCATCTTATGTAGTTATAGCTCCTTTACCTCAGAATGGGGCATGTTGGCCAGCGGGCTTTGACAGCGCACATGTTTGTTTTGCTACTGTGCCAGAAGCGGAATCATTTGAATTTATTTGTGAAATTATGTGTTCAGTACCTTCTCATTGATCACTACCACAGTTATCAGCATTTGTTGGGTTNTTTTGCTACTGTGCCAGAAGCGGAATCATTTGAATTTATTTGTGAAATTATGTGTTCAGTACCTTCTCATTGATCAGTACCACAGTTATCAGCATTTGTTGGGTTATGGCTATGGCTATGGCTATGGCTATGGCTATGGTGTGTTACTTTGTGTTCAATACTGTTATATTCCCTCAAATTCTGATCCCTTGTTGGGGAAGTTTCAGTTCTCAGAGTGGGAAATACTTTGGTTCTAACTCAGTCTCAGCCCTGCAGGCTCTTTTACACCATTGAACAATTCCTCCTATCCCCAGGTTATTATAGTCCATTCACGGTTACTTCGAACTTTTCTGAAGCCCTGCTAAAGCTCTACTTCCAGAATATTTCTTCGCCTTATGCAAACAAAGTTTAACCAAGTCTAGAAAATTACACCAGAGGGACAATGCACTGTATTCGTGTGCACTTACTGTAACTGTATTTTGCACAAGAACTATTTCTTATTTGGCATTACCAATACAACCACTAAGTTTATTCATTTAAACTGTAGATGAAATATTATAAAATTTAAGTCAAAGCTTAATTTAAACAAAATTAAGGTACTTTAGTCTTAACAGAATTATAAAACGCTTGTGATACATGCCGCATGTGGGTGGGTGGCTTTCCGTGCTGATTGGCAGGGCTACTGGGGCTGGTGTGTGCTCCCTGGTAGTTCCGTGTTATTGCTGTGTGGTTCTGCTTGCACTGGGATATGGTGAAGCAGAACCACTGCAAGCATAGTGTCTCTTGTCTACCTTCATCCCACGTACTTTATTTCTCCCTTTCGACATTGCTGAGTAAGGATGTATGGGCATTGAAATTCGGTTAGATTTGAATTCGAGCCGAGCATTCAAAAAAGTTTCAATCTTCCGAGTCAAACTCCAGCGAGTTCATACAAGAATTGATGAAACTGTCAGTAGCCTACTTCACACAAATGGACGAGACAGTTACAGCATTTCCTTTTAAACATACATCAAGTGTTTTTATTGCGATATTAAACATTCAGTTATTTCATAAAACTGTGGTCCGCATATAACTGGAACTGTATTATAAAGTACCCTCAAAATTATTACCGTACAAATTTTTGTGAAATAAATTTAATACTCTACAATAACACACTTAACTCTCATTGTCTAATAGAGACACAAAAATATTCCCTAAAATAATTAAACCCTTCAGTAACTCATTATACAATAACAATAAACAAACTCATTAAACAGTAACAATAAACAAACTCATAATACAGTAATAAAAACATATTTTTAAACCTCCAAAAACATTGTGTTTTGAATTTTTTTTTTTACAAATATTATGTTAGTCCACATGAGAACAATAAAAATTACTTGGTAAGACCAAAAGTTATTTTGTTGTTAAGAATGACACATGACGCTCTTTGATAAGTAAATATAAACACTACTTACCCTCATCTGCACGTGGAATCACGTAACCCAGGCGGGGTGTGAACCTCAAACAACTTGCATCCATAGTCTACCAGCACGCCCCTAGACGCTGGGGCACTCACGGACAAAGGCAGCCAAGATAGTTAGCATTATTATCAGACGTCACGCCAACCCCTCTCGTGTAATAGAAGCACCTAAACTCACGCTGCAGATGCAACTCCGCATGACAGAGAAGCCTGCTTTAGCCACGGACTGAGAGACGGCACCAGAGAGCGCAGCTTTTATGTCCGTGGACAGTCGCAGAACGGCAGTTCATTCTCAGCAGCTTGCTCCACCACTTTCAGTGCTGGAGATCTCTTCTAACACCAATGTTTTTGTGACCTAGCAGATGCTCTTTAAGACCTTCACCGGTCAACATCCCTTTTCTACACCCACTACCCTTCTGGTAGGGGTACCAGAGTCCCTTCTGGACAACAAGCATCAAGTTGTATAGGATTAGCCAGTATAATAACTACCTAGCTGCATCTGCTTTGTTAGTTCAGACCAAGGTTCTCTTCTCCTGGTTTGCTTAGGTTAACTTCCGTTACAGTTCTTGGTAAATTAGGAGTTAGTAGAGGCCACCGTGTTATTCCTCTCGGAATAAACATATCTTCTATCAAGTTAAGAGTACTCATTGCTAAGGGTGACTGTAACTCCAACTTCCGTAGATGTGAGCCCACCAGGGAAGAGCAGGATACAGCGGAATTCCCAACCTATTATCCGAACCTAGCGTAGGAATGCGAGCTCCCTTAACCGAGTGCATGTACCTTAAAACAATACACATTAGACGGCCACCCATACTGTGCACCTGGTGTGCAGTGTGGTAGAGCACCAACTATTAGGTCACAACCACAAGGCGGTTAGTCAGTCCAGTCCAGTCGCTCATCCACCGCGCTAAACTGTCGCTGGAAAGAGTGAGACACTGGGTGTGGAGGTCTGGCCCCTTTAGTCCACACCCACTTCGTTGCCGGACTCCCGGGGTAAACCCACCACTCTAACCATTGCATTGAACTGTAGGAGTGGTACCAGGATGCGTATTAGAAAGGCAGCTACCAACTCCAAGCTTAACTTGAACTGTAATCAAGCCCCAACTGCATTTTTCAGCATAACCCCCCGGGAACGAGCTCAAGCCGCCCGACAGTTGGGGAGGCCGCACCTCCCAGTTCCCTTCCCCTCCTTATTTCAGCCCCCATTCAAGACCGCCGGAGAAACCGCATCCTGTCGTCGTCGCCCTCCTCCAAGGACTNNTACCACTGGATCTCGTAAATCAGTGGTGCCACCTCAACCAAGCCAGCAGCCCTCCTCGGGCCTCTACCTGCATCACCCACCGCAGCACCCCCCTCGCGCCGATCCTGGGCATGAACTCCAGCAAGAGCTAACCCCAGCTGAAGCAGAGCCAGTAGCTACTCCGGGCAACACCCGTCAAAGGTAAACCAGTTGTGGTGTGCAGACCGGTAATACGTAAGGTCATTCGTCACACTCCAGACTTTGTACCAAGCCGCCAAACCACGTTCCCAGGTTTTATTTCAGTAGGGTTCTAGTGAACAACAATCCGTAAGTAAATCTTGACAGCCTGCCGTGTGTCTGACCGCCAGACCCAAACTAGCCCTACCATTACGTCCCCATCAATCACAGACGTCACGCATCAAGAATATGAGGGTGCAGTAGAACCCTGTTATAACATTTCTCAAAGGCCCAATAAATGTCGACCTTGTATAAGGGAAATTTTATAAGACAGTAATTTTGTATTGGAAAACATGTTTGTGGATTAAGAGAAGGCAGCTTATTAAGCAGGAAAATGTTATAAGAGGGGTTGTTATAACAGAGTTAACCCCACTGTAGTTGGCGTAATAACAATCATCTAGTGGATAAAATATACCTCCAGACATGAATGGAAATAAAAGAGTTGTAATGTGACTTGTGCATTAAATTAATAGACATAAACTCATGTTATATACATATTTAATTGATAAAAAACTTCCCTCAAATCGCTATAATAATTTTTAAAAAGGTATATTAATGCTTATATACTCCTTCCTGAGTGCATGTGAAGTGGCAGCAAGCATCTCTCTTATTTGATGGTTTGGTGGTGGTAATTAAGATGATCTGCAACGAGGTTGAATGTAAACAGACCTTTTTTTTTGTGCACTATAAATATGTTGTGTTTATGCAGTACTTCACCAAAATGTCTTGCCACAACCTTGGCGTGTATGTACAAACCTCTACATTTGTGACACATTTACATTTACGAGTTATGGTTACAAGTTGGCTGCTAGGCTACCAAACATATATTAAAGGACAGGAATTCAAGAACTCACAGTCTACAACTCGCTGCCTGATGAAGCTGGCCTAGCCAGCGAAACATCACAATCACGCAACCGCGTTGCAAATGTGTCGTCGTCCTTTGTGCGTGTGCGCCTGTAGACAAGTACTAGCCTACGAGTACTTGTATTGATTTTTACTGTGATTGGGGATGGCATTTTCCGTGAAGTGTGTTGGGAGTGAGAGAGACAGAATTTTTACGTGTTTTGGTGTGAGGAGATAGGTAGGAAGAGAGAACTTTATTTATTTCACTTTCATTTGTCTTTGAGATGACAACCTTTATTCTTACAGTTTGATGTACGAAGCAGTGTAGCTGTAACCTCTGCTAGCTGTGCTTAACAAAACATACATGCCATATTCACTGGCACCAACATTTGTAAGAAAGGAAAATAAATACTTTATTTTGCAGAAAATGAAATTCTATTTGTTAGTATGATGGTAGAAAATATATTAAATAATTAAAAGAAAACAAAATCAATATCTGCTTTTGCAATATTTTATTTCAAACAAATTATAATCTTTACTTTTTACTTTAATAGTTCGGACTGGAATTAAAATTTATGTGCTGACTGGAAAGAATATGTTAATTATGTCTGTGGAAAATAATTAAAGTTAGTGCATGTTGGAGTAAAATGACTTCAAGTCACGACATTGTACAGTAATAATTTAAGTTAAAAAAAAAATTAACAATGCTAAATTAATGCTACTTCATTTTAATTAGATCTAAAAAATTACGTCGGAAAACTTTAATTAAAGGTTGCCTCACGTTACTGAACTTAAGTTAATTCCAAATGCTCCAAAAGGCAAATTGAATCGTAATGCTTCAAAAGTTAAAATTCACAACATTTTTGGTTTTCTCCTACTAAAATCTCTCACACTCTCTTCTCACTCATTTTCAACATTACTAATGTCCTCAGGGTTTATGTATTTTTTCACCCCGGTACTAGCTCAATCCTCTGGTTTGCCATATCCACAGATAAAATCCAAATCCAAATCTTCATAAACCGTTGTTATTCTCAGAGTTCGTACTATAGTTTGTCAAAACATGTACCAAATTACATGAATGAACTGCTCCGACACAATTAAAGAGTTGGCGTCACCTGGCTGTAGAGGCGTGTTCTCACGCACGTAATGGCGCCTGGCACTAAGCGACGCCGCATCATTAGCAGACTAGAAAAACTCCAAAAATAAACCTTAGACTTACGAACCTGTGCCGTTTTCTTGCATGACCAGGTTCTCGCACCTAAACTATAACTTCTGGCCCCAACAAATATTATCTATCTTAGGATGGCGCCGGGGATTTGCAGATCAAAATCCCGGCAAAAATCTCTCTGCCATAAATTCGAAGGTCCCTCCCAGAAGCAAACTACTTATGGTGAAGAGAAAAAGAAAATAACAATAAAATAAAGTACAATTAAAACAAAAATTAAAAACAGTTTATTACTATTTAAAACTTACAAAATCAATTTAAGAAAATTTAAACTCAATACAAATTCACTATTATCAGATTTCTAGGTCAAAATACATAATACCATAGTCATGAGTAAAAATAAAATAACATAAAATAAAATGGATGGTTGGTTTACAAAATAAATATTTAGTGACTTTAAGAATTACTGAAAATAAACTTTGGGTGCTGAAATTACTGTTAGGTTAGAGTGTGTATAAACTAAATAAAATAGTGTTTAAAACAAACATTGCAGGTTAAAATACATCAAAATAAAAAGACTAACTTTGCTATAGCGAATCGCTGTACCAGCAAGTACTCAGGTAGGGCGGGATTATCGCCGACACGCCAAGCTCTCCACTGGAGGATGTGTCATATTAGTTGTTAACACTTCCCCTCGGTGGTTCGGTGGGGACTGTCAAGGCGGGATTATCGCCATACCCCAGCCCCCAACACAAATAGGGATGTTAGGTGCTGAATAAGCCTGATGGCAAAAGGGGGTTTGAATCTATGCCGACTCCTGAAACAGTCTATAAGAACTTAGGTGAAAACCAGGAATAAAGTGGAAAAACTGGTGTTGAAAGGCAGAGAGCTGCAGGAGAAAGACAACCAGGTTGGTTTATGTCTGTTTCACTGACTAAATTTTAAATACATGAACAATTAACATGGCAGCAGCTATGATTTTATTGCATCTTACATATGTGTGGAATGCCGAAAACAATAAATATTTTTATAGTGTCATGGACAATGTTTGTGCCAACATTGAAGCATTGGAAAATGTTCAAGGTCAATGTTGGGCACCTTGAAGATTTGCATCTACTTGGGGTTTTGAGTCTTGCTCCCATCTAAATTGTGTGCTGCCTTTCTCCCACATCGTTATTTACTGTCTTTGAATGGAAATACGGGTTACCGCGAAAACAGTACATTATAGAGAAGTTAAAGGAAATTGTCATTTTTTGGCAACAACAGAAAAAGTGTATGTGTAGTATTTTTTTTTTATAACAACACACATATGTTTCGAGAGAAGTTTAAAAGCTTTTGCCATAAGCGGCTAATTATAATGGAACTTTCTTTCCAGCGTCATCAGTTGTGGTTGTGGCAGTGTGCATTCTGTTGTTTTAGCAACTGTATAGTTTCATAGAACTGCCATTGAGATGAACGAATGGCTTCTGCAGGTGCTGAACCTGTTCAATCTGTTCATCACGTATGGTGACACCTTCCTGCCCTCCCCCAGCAGCTATGATGAGCTCTACTACGAACTCATCAGGATGCATCAGGTGTTTGACAACTTGTATTCTATGGGTAAGTGACCGGCAGGCAGGGCTTGTTGCTCATTGGTACCGTCGTCTAGTGACAGCTGTGCATCTAGTCGGTATGGCTTACTGAAGTCTTTAATACTCTGGTTACCTCTTTAACATGTTCCTTTGTTGTTGTCAGTGTTACGGTAATTGTTATTATATGTAACACATTTGCCAACGTTCTGGCAGTTTAGTTGGGCCAAAACTAAGTAGCAAATACTTTTTGGTAAAAATGTGCTAGGCTCTTGGTTTCCAAGAAAAACTACATGCATGTACACAAACTGACATCATTCCATTTTAAGCACAGCACATTACAACTTTCATAATGTCAAAACTCATAAGAGTTGATCAAGTTTGCTTCTTGCTTAGATGTGCACTACTTTTCTGCACATTGGATAAATGTAGCATGCAATTTAGCGTAGTGATGTCAACTGCAGTGCTAACTGCATGTTACCACGCAATGTCCTCAGCCAACTGCAATAGGTACTTCAGGTGACTTCATAGATAGAAGTCTAGCGATGCGAGGTCTGGTGATCTCGATGGCCGTTTCACAGGCACCCTGTGGCCATTCCGAGCGTGGCGGTAGATGTCGTGCAGCAGTCGGTGCACAATTGCAACATATTGAGCTGGAACATTGACACATTGAAACCACCGGTGCACAGGGCATCCTCAAGCTAACAGGTATGATGGTGTCAGTGAAGAAACAGTGGCACTGCAAGTTCAGCCACTCTGATAGCAAGTAGGCCCTGCAAGTGTATCCCCAAAAATACCAGCCCATACATTGATGCTGAATCGCTGTTGATAGGTATGAACTCTAGTGTCGTTCTGGTTAGCAGGTGTCCACATGTGGTGGTTGTGACAGCAAAAGAGATCAGCTAGTAGCAGATGCTGCATTGTAGCATAATGGTATGAGTGGTAACCCTTATCATACAGAACTTGGTGTACCACCCATCTTGACATACTCATAACGTGTGTGCTGGTGCCTGCTGCCCAGCAGTTGGTACATCGTCCTCGACTTCCGGTATCTTTACGTTGCCTGGCATCCATGTGCAGTGCTGGTCCAGCAGACCAAACACTTTTACACGCAGGTGCCATCTGTAGGGGTAGCGATCGACGTACAGCAGGCCCAGCTTTGCTGCCTGATGCATTCATGGCCATTGCAGTTTCCCAGCACTCTCCGTGTGTGTACTCCGTGGTCTATTTGACAGTGAGCTTGGCTCTTCGCTTTGTCCTATTCCTTATCACCAATCATAATGTAAGGCATAGCATTGCCACATCACCTTATTCTTTCCATATGAGAATACCACTTTTGCTACAACCATTTTCAGAACTTTTGTGTCATTTTCCTCAGAAACTAAGTGCCTAAGACATTTTCACGAAACAGTATTTTATACTTTGTTTTGACATCAGGATCCATCTGGTACAATCCATATCTGCAAATTTCCGGATATCCTAAGTCCCTTTTACATTGATACCTGGGATATTTTAGTAAAATTTCAGAATATTTTTGTAATGGATCTAGAGTTTTATTGATGTTAAAAATTGTGTTTTGTTTTTATTATTGGAATTCTCGCCGATTGTTGACCAGTGTTCAGAAATTTCATATTACAGTTACGATAAGCTTAACTAGCCACATTTGTCCAAAATTTCTTCATGTTCAGACATGCATGCACACGTGCATATGTGTGTGTGCCGTATATTATTTTGTTTTATGCCTCAGGGTTTGGATCAGTATGTGTTTGAGTGGCTTTGTGGTGTTGATCGTGTAGGTTAATTTATTTGTGCCGAGTACTTGGCACTAGTTGCGGCCTTTGTTTCATGCTTACTTTGGTGGGACTTGGCTCTGCTTGGCCCAGGGTTTGGTAGAATTCTCAGTTGGTGGCTGGCCCTAACCAGGGAGTTTTGATATGCAGGATGAATAGCAAAGTTTTGAGCAACTTTGGTGGTTGTTGACAAGTTGGCATGTCTCCCACTTAGCTATTCTCCGAAGGAAGTTCCTTTCCCTGGATAATTGGGCGCTCAACATGTAACAGTGCTATTCTTCCCATGTACTGCTGGGTGGCTACGAACCCCAGTGTACGGCTAAAGGGACCCGAGGTGTTTGTCCGTGTTGGCCCTGTGCTTCCCTGCAGGCATTCTTGTTGGGTCCTGTCCCTCTCTTCGCCTCTAATGCCTTAGTCAGGTCGGCTTCACATGAGTGCCGAGGGCACCGGTTGGCTTCCACAGCTTTAATTTGCTCTCCCCCTCGATGGGAATAAGGTATAGCGCAGTTAGTTGGGTGGTGGGTGGGGTAAAGGTAAGCAGGAGGTGTGCAAGGTAGCGATGTAGGTGGTACAGGAGCTCCCAGATGCTTGGAAACGCAATTTCCGTACACTCAAGTATAAGAGTGAGTCGGTCGGATATTTCACCTGTCCTCCGATTTTCTGTCCCTCGCAGATTTGGATTTGGTGAAACAAACCGAGATTGGTTGATACAGTTAGATATTCTCTCTGGTTTCCATCCGTGTGTTCAGGGGCCTGTGCATCACAAGCTCTCGTCCTCCAGTCCTCAGCCCTTGGTAGGCCTAAATGTAATGGATGGCATGAACAGACATTGGTGATTAGAGAGAGGTGCATTAAGTCTGGTTTCTCTTCTGTGTTGCCAGTGTGGGCAGCCTGATATTGTGCTCATCAGTACTGTCCGAATGACCAAAGTTCAAACGAGGACAGACTGCACTGCCACTACATCGGGCACTGGATGCGAAAGTGATCCCTTCCTTAGGGCCCAATCACTCCTGCTCCTCACTGTCTTATGGCCCAAACCTGGTTCCCTCTAACCCCTTTACAGTCGGGTACCTCCTGGTATAGGTAACTGAGGTAGCAGTATGACAGGTAATTGGATGAGAGAAATACATCATTAATCAGTTGTTAATGTGGGGGTTGGTGATGTAGTTCCATCATACTTGAAATAACGTATGAGTTAGTCTGACGTAATACATTCTTTTTACCATTACTCCGAGGGCCAAAATGTCTGGCGCACACGTACGTGAGTTGTCTATGGTGCACAAACATACTAACAACCGTAACTCTCTTTCTAATTTCGGAGACTCACCGGTGTGGTGTACCGACTAGGGAGGCACTATGAACACAGCAGCCGAAGACTTAAAAGGAGTGTGGGCTGGCTTAACTATGCTACTCATTGTTATTCTAGGTGCTTCTTTCCAGACTTCTCAAGAGGAAGAGAGCTCTGGAGGTGAAGGTTGCTGGAGATAAACTAGTGTTTCTATGTCCAGCAACTCAATGTACAACTGCTCTTTAGGACTTCTCTGTTTTTTTTTTTCTGTGACGTAGTGTTAAGAATGAACTTGACTCATGTACTGTTTCCAATTGAGTGTGTTGGTCTGTCTGACAAGCTGGCGGACTGGTAAAACTCTCAATGCACGTGGTCCTCAGAAAAAAGCATAATGAAGTGTGTTTTTGTAACATTTATGGTCCTCCCAGGCCAGATTCAGCGCCTGTGATGTCTCAGTGTCGCGTTTTAACAATGTTCGTCAATATTTGTCTCATTTTTCACGCGATATGAAGCTTTGAAGCCATGTAGTTTGCATCGCCATTGTCTGGATATTTTTCTCAGTGTCGTCATGTGTGGAACCAAATTCTATGCATACCGCCCCACATCCCATGTAGGAAAGGACTCTACGTGTCTTCGGTTCATATCAGATGTAAAATTATGGAATTATGTGCTGAACTATACTTGTGTATAGTACCTGACTTGACTGTGTTTTTTTACATCGTTGTTGCAAGCTGTAGTAGTGCTGACCAAGTTTTATGTTATCAGCGTGGCCCCGAACGTACGGAAATTTCTGCGTGTATGTTATTTCATGTCGTTTGATAACCTTGTTCCACAAGTCGTAAATTGGCACCGAAGGGGGAAAGATAATCGTCGATTAACCTCTTTAAATGCTACTTGTCACGTCAGTTTTTTTTCCTTCCGCAAAATTAAATTCACAATATTTTCGTTGAAGCTGAAACTGCAAGAGTCTAATGTCACGCACATAATGCAAAAGGTTCAAACTCGTTGCAATGTTTCTGAAGTGATGTTGGCTACAGTGCGCGAACTCCATACACTTTCCGATCAGATCAATGAAATAGATATGGCCGCAAATGTGTTGTGCAATCAGATGTGGAAGCAAGTTTCCTGGAACTTTGTGGTGATTTGAACACTCTCTCGTCTGGCACCAGCAATCAAATAACCACCTCCCTTACAGACAACGTAGGGCAAAAGTTCCGACTGCAGTTGTATCACACATGAACGTAAGGTTACCAAAACAAAACCTGCCGATATTAGCTAGACAGTAGGAAGACTGGCCCACAATTTCTCAGTTATATAATGCTACCATTCATGAAAATCATGCTTTGGCAGATGTGAAGAAATTTCAGTATCTTGCAGGATGCCTAAAGGGCGTAGTATCCTTGGCGGCCGGCAGGTAGAATTGGAAAGTGTCGCATCTGTTGGTGGACATNTACAGTGCGCGAACTCCATACACTTTCCGATCAGATCAATGAAATAGATATGGCCGCAAATGTGTTGTGCAATCAGTTTCTGCAACAAGAAAACATGCCACAAGACTATGTGGAAGCAAGTTTCCTGGAACTTTGTGGTGATTTGAATACTCTCTTGTCTGGCACCAGCAATCAAATAACCACCTCCCTTACAGACAACGTAGAGCAAAAGTTCCGACTGCAGTTGTATCACACATGAACGTAAGGTTACCAAAACAAAACCTGCCGATATTAGCTGGACAGTAGGAAGACTGGCCCACAATTTCTCAGTTGTATAATGCTACCATTCATGAAAATCATGCTTTGGCAGATGTGAAGAAATTTCAGTATCTTGCAGGATGCCTAAAGGGCGTAGTATCCTTGGCGGCCGGCAGGTAGAATTGGTAAGTGTCGCATCTGTTGGTGGACGTNGGTAGAATTGGTAAGTGGCGCACCTGTTGGTGGACACTAGAGACAAATCTTCAAAGTCTCTTGTTTGTTCAGCTTTCCGTCGAAAGATGGCGATACCAGCGACACGTATAAGTAACAAAACACAATCGCCATTCATTGGAATGCACTTGTCTGTTTTCCAGGTAATATAGTCCCGTTGGGATAGACGTCTTGGGGGGAGTAAGGTTGGCGCGGGCAGCGTGGAGCTAAGAGCCTACTTACACTCCTGCGATGACACACAACACGATGACCTTCACCGCACCTTCCCCTTTCTAATTCAGTGCACACTTTTACACCACAAATCTCCCGTATTAAAAATGATTAGTGTATAAAAAAATTTGCCAGTTTTTAGTAATTGGGTACATAAATTCAAATGACAATATTGTGGTTCTCACATTCTACGCTGGCTAAAATATTGTGTAATTTGTTTTGGCTGTGTGGTCAGGACGGGTAATTGACTATGGTCAACACACCGAACTGCTCTCTCACCTAAAATTCATCACTTTATAACCTGGTGATCTTAAACTTATATGANATAACCTAGCGATCTTAAATTTATATCAAACAATTGTTACCAGTTTTTAAAACGTTCTGCACACAACTGTGCTAAATAGATTCAAACTGCATTATTTGCAAGAGAAGCCATTTTTTCCAGCTTGAGTTGTAATGGATTGTGTGTTTTATATATATGTACACATTATATATACATACGGCGTGTATGTGTAAAGTATACCCACGGAGCAAGCAAGCTTATTTTGCAAGGAATATTTCAGCTTCATCTACGCACTTTTTTTTGCGTATACTACACATCTCTTAGACATTAGCGGTGTTTTAAACCGATAAGAGCTCGCTATTTAGGTTAATAAATAGACCGCTTGACCAAGTTTAAGCCCTAAATATTTGATGATTTACGGTCGAAGTTTACTGAGGTGGAGTAGCAACACTAAATTATTTAATAACTCGTAAAGTCGTCTTCGGTTGTTTATTTACGCATCACTTGTATG
>NQII01001627.1:36452-47021 GCA_002778355.1 Clitarchus hookeri
CGAGTTCGGACAGTGGCCAAGAGTGAGGAGGGCACCACTTTCCACTAACCTTTTTGCCAAAACCTGTTTTCCTGTCAAATTTCCACCAGCTATTATTTTTACTAGATACTCAAATCACTAATTGAATCTATGTGTATTCCCTCTTGATTTGCCGCGTTTAGTTTCTTTGTGCTCCCTTTCATTTGTCTGTAGTAGTAATTTCAAATGCATGTTGAGATTTCAAGTTTCGAGAAGTACAGAAAGGAACCGTTTTCGGTGGGTTACAAATGAAAAACATAACAATAAGGCACTTCAAAGTGTAGAATACAATCAAGTTAGTTAAAAAAAGGGCTGTTTGACACGTGGAATTATCCTCAGATCATGGAGCAACTGCAAATAAACGGTCAATAAAAACTTAATTATTCCTTAACAGCGTATTTAAAAAACAAATGACTGAACTTGTAAGTACTTAGTTATGATCTAATAGTGTAATAAACAAAGATCGAGAACGAATGTACACAATATGAGCAAATTTATTAAGGATACTACCACCTTAAGGGTGAGGCATTCCCCAACTGACAGAGTATCTCCCTGTTACCAGCAGAATTTTACTGTAGCATGGGAATTATTGACTTCACACTACCAAAACAATAGAAAATTGATCCTAATGTACGTAAACCAGATTCTTGACTTAACCCCAGTGAATTCTTCAAACCTGAAGTCACTTCAGCATTTTGTGCATTCATTTAATGAAAATGCTAGAGCCTTGGAAGTCTTAGGTCATAATGTCACTACTATTAACAATCCCATTCTTTTGATATTATTAATGAAAAAGGTTGCATACCAAATATGAGAATTCACGTACTGTAGGTCAAGATATCCTTCCTGAAGTGTTGGAACGTTTTGCAGTTTCTGCAAACCGAAGTCATTAAGATCAATGGTGTTTATGATGTCGGTTCTAAGTGCGTTCATCTTGATGTTTATCACAAGACCCAAGCCACTCAACCGAAACTATTAGCTACAGGTTCTCATAAACCTCAAAAGTCTGTCTTTGCCACAACATCGTCATCCAGCTCACCGAGGCCATGTGTAATATGTAGGCAAACTACCCATTTGATCTACAAGTACAGTAATCCCTCCGATTATTGGACCTCTAAACCACGACTTCATATTTAACGAAAAATTATTTTTTATCCCTGTGTCCACTTACCGCTTGTACAATGTGAAAAGTGTTGTTTAGCGCCAAGATTTGCGCACGCGTGAACAGCTGGGTTGCGGGCACCTACTATAGCCGTGAACGTAATTTGTACGCTTAACATTTCCTGTGTAGGATGTGCATAACTCATGAATGCGTGCTGCCCAATATCTCAGTTTCTGTCTACTGCAGCAATTTCATACGTTTTACAAAGCACATTCCTGCGAATTGCTGAGTTTCCATATAACTTCTACACCTACATGTTGCCATTAGTGATTCATTCTGTTCTTTTTTTATTTTGTTCACTTCAAACTTAAGGTAATAAACGTGTGCAAGTGTTTCAGTCCAGGGTGTAATAACAAGTCTTTCCACTACTTTGCTACTTTACAGCAAGCAGGAAGTTGTCATGATAAAATAGTGTACAAAGATTAATCAATTAACCTTTAATACTGTATTTTGGCTTGTATAGGCCACGTGCGTATACAGGCCGCACCATGATTTTAAGCCTCTAAAACTGAAAAATCCAAAACCTCGTGTACAGGTAGCAGAACCTTTTTTTAAAGCCTGAAGTTTGTTTGCGTACAGTAACAACTGACGTTTGGCGCATGACCTTGCTAGGCTGTTTACAGCTGTGCCGGTATAGATCGCTTTTGTTCATTTACTTTCTCTCATATCGTGCGCACTTCACAGATACACAAACGTGAGTGATAATGGGGAAGGAACAAGCGAGTTATACTGCAAAATTTAAGTTGAAAGTTGTGGAATATGCGTGTGAATATGGAAAAAGCACTGCCGGTCAACAATTTGACGTAGACTATAAAAATGTACGGCATTGGTGCTAGGGAAAATAAATACATGGGAAAAATTGCGTGCTCTTTGCGAGGCAAAAAGTGTAAATACCCAGAACTGGAAGAAGAGTTGTTTCAGCACGTGCTCGCTATTAGGACGTTTGCCGACGACTGGATTGCGCAGTTTGTCGGCGACTCAATGACGCAATATGCCAGTGATGAGATTGCACACTTTTTTAGCAACTTTTCAGTGCAATGATGGCATGTACTAAATAATTTACTTGTACTCGCTGGGCTATTCCCGGACGATGCAGGAACATGGGTGTCATTTTATTGTGGTCAGAAACGTTTTTACACTTTACCCTTTTTTTTTCCCTCCTCTATAAGTCGCATGTACAGGTTACACCCCATATTTTCACTTGAAAAATTAGTATAAAATGTATGGTCTGTACATGCCAAAATACGGTACATATTTCCCGCAATTAAATTTATGCGTTTTTGTCATTCGTTGCCTTTCATGGGAGGACGTTCATTTTCAACAGAATCATACTCAACTACACCTAAATATTAATATTTTTTTCTCGAGTGAAATTAATTTTTAAAGTGTATTTTTGCATTGTTCTTTGAAATCACGAAGAAGTACGTACTGGATTTTATTCTACACTGTAAATGGTTTATCAACACATCTACTTGCCGCTTGTAAAACGTGAAATGCGTTGTTACTGTACACCGGCGAAATAAGCGTGTTTATTTCAAAGGCAGGGGGAAGGAAGCTATAGAATTGTGCAACAGTGTGGTTATATGGTCATTGTGCATGATGTTGCTTACGTGCAACATAATCTAAGTTTGTAGAGAAATATCACGTTTGTTGTGTGAAATTGCTTCCCTCTCCGGAGAAAACTAGAAGCAGGTGTTTCAGTGGCAATGTCACACACCACATCACCGCACTTGAAATGCCACAATTTATTGAATAGTGAAGAAAGTACTTAAAATGAATTTCAAAGAGAGCGATGATACAGACAGAATATCTGCCTGTTGTGGTGCATTTTTAACTGACTGGCAGCTGCACGAGGCGTGAGAAAGAACATGAAGGCAGGCGATCGATAACGCGACCGGCACGGCAAGGTCGGCGCGTGCAGTCAGAGCTTAGAGAGCGTGGTGGTTAAATGTGACACGGCAGGTGGTACCGCTATTCGTTTCACGTACATATACAGTATGCCTCTTATCGTATTCTTGCCGCTAAAGGGCGACCAAGATGTGTTCTTTTGTTATAAAATGTAGAAAAGAACGGCACAGGAGAGAAAATGTTGGCAAGTCAAAATGCAAAATAATGAAAAAAAAATAATTTTTTTAATGTCACAGTGCAAGTTGACGTGCTCGCCGCAAATACATGTGTACTACCCAGCAGAGACCCAGAAAATATATTGACTACACAATCTCACATTCTTCCTTCCTTTCCCTTGGACAGTTAATAGTCGGTCGTAAATTGCCAGAAATACTTGCGACTAATTGTCCCTCCTGGCTGCACAAACATCTTCGCTATGCTAGGGACCCACTTAAATATTCATACCTGTAGATTTTTTTGGTACTTTGCCATTTATCTTCTTTTCTGGTTAACTGGACTATGCCTCCCCCCCAATTAGTGAGTTCCTGGATGCTTCAACAGAAGAAAGACAGAAAATAGTTTGAGATAAGAGGATGTGTTTTAATTGTCTGGGAATTTCTCATAAATTGGCTGAGTGTTCTCCGTGAATTCATGTATGAAGTGCAAACATCATCATACCCGCTTGTGTAATGATCAGAACACTGAAGTGAACAAAGAATACCTAGTCGTCAGCCACGAGGATCCTCAACATGATGAATTTGTGTGTTCGTCAGCTAGTGAGTGCCAAATTACAGTTTTTGTTAGCAACTGCATTTGGTCAAAATATATGTAATTTATAGCAAACCTTATTTTATGCGGCGCCTTCTTGATAATGCAGTTCAAGAATCTTTTATCACAGCATCCTCAGCTTAGGTTTTATGTCTGCCTCGTCGCAAGGTGGTAGACGGTGTCAGGTCTGTCNATCTTTTATCACAGCATCCTCAGCTTAGGTTTTATGTCTGCCTCGTCGCAAGGTGGTAGACGGTGTCAGGTCTGTCTACAAATGCAGTAGATCTCAAAGGAGCAATTGATTGCAGGCTACAATCACTGGTGCATCCACCACTTGAATTTACTCATTCACTGCTTGTTGTGTCAAAAATCACTAGCAATTTGCCTTATACAGTCATAGATTCAGGTGTACGCATGTAGCTGGGTTCCCTGCCACTTGCCGATCCTCAATTTGACAAGCCAACATCCATCGATATATTGCTTGGTGCAGATGTATGACTGGACACCTGGAACTTGGTAAATAGTTACCAGTAGTGTTGGAATCAAAATTTGGCTGGATTATTCTTGGCGAGTGTCCTGTGTCACAGTCGTCTAAAACTCAAAACCAAAAGAGAGAATCAGTATTTGTCGGGATGGAAAGTGAAGAGCCTCCCCAAACCCATGTGAAACCACCAGATATTGATTACTGTGAAAATCATTTCATGGACACCCATTCACGTAAAGAAACAGGTCGTTACAAGATCGTTTCCCGATATTACCCCAAAAGCAGCAGCTCNTCATGGACACCCATTCACGTAAAGAAACAGGTCGTTACAAGATTGTTTCCCGATATTACCCCAAAAGCAGCAGCTTGGAGAAACTATTATGCTCGCAGAGCATAAATTTGATTCCCTAGAAAGAAAGCTTGCTCACCATCCATCTGTCAAAACCATGTCCCAAGACTTCATNGATTCCCTAGAAAGAAAGCTTGCTCACCATCCATCTGTCAAAACCATGTCCCAAGACTTCGTGAAGAATTATGTCGATTCAGGCCGTATGGAACCTTACATCTCACCGAGTGAACATAAAGTTGGGTCAGAACTTAATGGATGTTATGTACCTCATCATGGTGTTGTGAAGGCTATTAGTTCAACCACAAAGTTGCGTGTAGTTTTTGATGGCAGTGCCAAAACCTCAAATTGTCTGTCTTCTGAATGACATCTCCTACCTGGACCCTAACTTCGAAATGAGATCACAGATCCACCGCCTCAGGCTCTNGTCTGTCTTCTGAATGACATCTCCTACCTGGACCCTAACTTCGAAATGAGATCACAGATCCACCGCCTCAGGCTCTATTGTGTTGTATTCTTGAGACATCAAGGAAATGTACAGGCAAATCCTAGTCCTTGAGGAGGATAGACCCTATCAGCTCATTCTGTGGCGTGAAAGTCCTTCTCAGTCCTTTTTGGTGTACCAACTAAAGACTGTAACTTATGGTTTGTCATCATCTCCATTTTTAGCCATTTGCACCTTGCAGCAGCTGGCCTTGGATGATGGTCATTTGTACCCTTTTGCCTCCAATGCCTTAAAAATCCACATCTTTGTTGATGACATTGTGATGGGAGCCACAACGGTGGAAGAGACTTGCTTGTTGAAAGACCAGTTGAGGAATGTCTTGCAGTTGGGTGGATTTTAGTTGCGAAAATGGTCTAGTAACTACCATAAGTTTTAGAAGACCTGCCTTAAGACTATTTTGAACATCCTAAAACGCTTCAGTTTTCAGCAGGACCATTTGTAAATATACTTGGATTGAAGTGGAACTCCTGAAAAGGTACCTTTTCGTATCATTTTTGTGTCCCTAGTGGGTCTGCTACCAAACGTTTTATATTGTCACAAATAGCTAAGATCTACGATCCTGTGGACTGGTTGTCTCCCATAGTTGTTTGGGCCAAGATCCTCATGCAGTGGTTCTGGACTCAAGGTCTGGATTAGGATGAACCTCTGCCACCTCAAGCGGAGACCTCGTGGAACAACTTCACTGAGAAAGTGGGTGTTGTAAAATCACCGCAGCTGCCTCGCTGTATATGTCCAAGGGTCACCAGCACAGAACTGCATGGGTATTCAGATACCTTGAAGAAGGCGTACACGGGTGCTGTGTACGTGAGGTATGTAGAGACTTATGGAGAAGTGTGTGTCCACCTAGTCATGGCTAAGCCTAGACTGGCCCCCATCAAGCGTCTCTTCCCAGATTGGAGCTCTGCGGTGCACATCTCTGTGTGACTCTGGCATGGGTAAGACTCCACTGCATTGATTGAAAACCTTTCTTGCTAACCGTGTGGCACAAATTCAAGAATGGGTACCCACTGAAGTGTGGAGACATGTCCAGTGACAGGACAACCCAACTGACTGTGCTAGCCTGGTGTACTCCCACAAGAGCTCATGTCACGTAGTCTGTGGTGGCATGGACCTCGGTGGCTGGTTGACCCACCACACACATGGTCTCAATCTCTCTTGTCTCAGAATTTTGCAGATGTTCCTGAATAGAAGTCTCTTCAGGTAGCATTGTGGACGACACAAGATCATTTGGCAGAATTGCAAATATTGTGATAACCACCTGCCTGGTCAAAACTGATTCATATAATTGCTTATGTCTTGCGATTTATCAAGTGCCTTTGGAAACAAGACCACGGCAGTGGGCCATTGTCTTCAGTATAACTGAAAGTCTGTATATGCTGTATGTAAAAGTGTGTAACAGGCCTGCTTCGAGGAAGATCTGCTCGTCTTAAACGGAAACAGCCATGTTCTACTAGGTTACGTCTTTCTCCCTTTGCAGATGATCACGGTGGGCTCAGGGCTGGCGGCCGATTGAAGAATGCAGATCTAAATTTATGGAGCTAAAGACCCACTTCTGTTGCCTAAAGAACTCTGTGTTGTTAGCTCCCTTGTTGATAACCATCATGCCAAATACACTGAAGAGCCAAAAAAACTGGTATAGGCGTGCGTATGCAAATAACAGAGGTATGGAACCAATCAGAGTAACGTGATGCGGTCGGCAGCTAGATAGGTTACGGCTGCTACAATGGTAGGTTATCAAGATTTAAGTGAGTTTGAACGTGGTGTTATAGTCGGTGCGTGAGAGATGGGACATACCATCTCAGAGGTAGCGATAACATTTCACGAGTGTACCGTGAATATCGGGAATACGGTAAAACATCACATCTTCGACATCGTTGCGGCCAGAAAAAGATTGTGAAAGAACGGGACAAACGACGACTGACGAGAATCATTAAACGTGACAGACGCACAACCCTTTCTCAAATTGGACTGCCCTGCAGGATTCATGGTGTGAAATGTCTTCTGCATACCTTCAGACATTAGTCGAGTCCATGCCACGTCGTCTTGCAGCACTTCTGCGGGCTCGGGGGGGGGGGGGCCCTAAACGATATTTGGCAGGTGTANATATTAGCCAGGTGTACCAGTTTTTTTGGTTCTTCAGTGTACCTTCATGCTGCACCCAAACTCTTACAATCACTCATATCTCAAGAGTTTTGGATTCTATCTGCACGATGCCTGATTTGCACAAGTCTCTTTAAATGTGTTCAGTGTTTTGACTGCAAGTCTAGCAATAATACACCTCTCGTGGGAGATCTACCACCAGTGTCACTCCTGCCCGAGCCTTTGCACGTACAGATGTCGACTATGCAAGACCCATTTCAATTCGTCTAAATGACTTACGTCACTGTCCTATCCAGAAGGCTTTGATCTCAATCTTCATATGTTTAGTCACAAAGGCTATCCACATTGAAGTTGTGTCTGACTTGACTATTGATAGCTTCATTGCAGCCTTGCCACATTTTTTGTCAGGAAGAGGACAATGTGCTGCCCTGTATTCTGACTGTGAGACCAATTTTGTAGGTGCCTCCAGACAGCTAACTTGGATGTTCCAGAATCTACTGAAATCACCACCCTTGGAAAATTTTGTATCTTTTCATTCCATTCATTTCCACTTCCTGCCACTCCTCGCCAAGGTGGATTGTGTAAAGCCGCAGTGAAATCTGCAAAACACCATCTGCGTCTAGTTATTCGGGAACAGATACTAACTCTGGAGGTGTTAATAACACTGTGTACTCGAGTTGAAGCTGTTTTTTTAACACACAACATTTAACACCAATGTCGTTCGACCCTCATGATGTATCTGCCTTAACCCTTGGTCACTTCCTGATTGGAGTACCATTTGTGGCTGTACTGGAGCCACAAGAAACAGACCAAAACCTGCTGTCTCTCCAAATGATGGAATATGATGTGTACCTTTGCAACACATTTAAGGAGAAGATGGTGCATTGAATATCTCTCCAGCATCTGCAGCCTCGAGGAAAGTGGTGTACTCAACAGCCTCGACTCAACGTGGGGGCTCTCGTCCTAGTTGGAGAAGATTGTCTTCCTCCTCAAGGATGTTACTTGGCCAGGTTGGTTAAGGTCCACCAAGGCAAAGATAGTGTTGTAAGGGTGGCCGACATATGCACTCAAAATTGGAGAGCTGCGCCATCCAGTACACAAACTGTACATACTTCCTATCCAACAAGTGTAACAGTAGTGTGATTGTCATGTGTTTGACATTTTCTTTCTCTTTTTCTTTCTTTTTCTTGTAAATATGGGTGGTGGTTGAGACCTCAATTCGGTCTCGGCAGGCAGTAGGCTTAGGACTCCTTAGTTTTTTATTTATTTATTGGTGACGTGTTATAAGTGAGCTTGCCTCATGTATTGTCTGCGACAATGTGTGTTGGTCAGTCTGACGAGAAGGTATACCAGTAAAACTCTTTAACGCACATGGTTCTCCAGGAAAAGCGTAATGAAGTGTATTTTCGTAACAGCTGCTGTGATGGGCTGGGGGTGTACAGGATCTAGGCTTGGATGGCCATCCCCACTCCGCTGCAGATGCGCTGACCGGCTGCACGTGAAAGGGGGTGGCAGTGGGAGATATTGTCCAGCCAGCCCTGCGTGCCCTTAGGGAAATAGGCTAGTGTGGGTAGTATTGGCGCTCAGTTAGGGGCAACACTCCCATGCCATTTCTTCCTGTGCCAACTGCATCAACATCTGGTTCAAAAGCTTTGAAGCAAGGGGATTTCAGTGTAGGCAAAACATGTGTCAGGTTTAAGAGGTTGATGTTATTGTGTCATATGTTATCAATGAATAAAAGTATATACTTAGTTTCCCTGTAATTTGCTTTGAGAGAAATTGGAGTAAATTACTGTTTCATGATTTGTGAATACAGATATGATCATTAACAATTCCTCAACCATTATGTATTTGTTGGTCTGTAGTATTGTGATGTTAGTGTCGTACATGTTATGGTAAATGCCTCCCACACCTCTCCCACTGTGACATTTCCCGTTATAACATTAACATCAGTAAACAGTGAGCACTAGGATAAAATACAGGCATCAGTTAACCTTCAACATACCTTTGCCTCATGAAACTAGTACAAATCAGATAAACACTTAAATGAAATGTCCAAAAAAAATTGTCACCATCATCCCTCCTTCTTCTCCTCCCTCCAACACAACCAACAACAATGAATTTTATTACACTTCTATTTCTGTCATGAGTATTGAGTGTATACTCAAAACTGAGGGAGGTTTGTTGTTTTGCAGCGATGCGGTACTCTACAAATGATGGAGAGTATAAAGAGAATGCGCTGAAACTAATAAACAGTCTTATCAATGTCAGGTAAGAATTTCCAGTTGTAAAAGGTAACACAGTTTGGAAATGTTTTTTTTCTCCTTGAATGTTAGTTTTGTTTAAAAATATAAAATTTTGCTTCCAGAGCAATCATCAACCATTTTTCTCCGAAGATTGAATCATGGTTGGCCAGCCAAGCATTGTCAACACCTTCAGAAGACCAAGTAAGACTTCTGTTTAATTTTAAATTTTTTGACCTTAATTTAAGCAGTCTATAGATTTAGTTGTAACGTTATGCAGAGTATAGTTACCCAACATACTTAGTGGAATGTTTTGTCATTGCACTTGACACTGGTTGAAATCATAGTTGCATTGAGAAGCTCTGGTGTTTATGAGTATCAAATTGGGATAATGGTTATAGTCTATTCGCGGTTTCTTAACTCTCATTGAATCGAACCTTTGAAAAATCACCCCATGTGTGACTTGTTTGGTCGATCTTAAATACGCCATGTGACGCGTGACACGTATTTCAGCTATTTATTTTTTTCGACTTCGTATCATCAAGTGCGCGACACGTGCCCCATACAAGATACAAACCCCGACTGGCAGCCACCAAGGCCAGCATTCCACCTCCTTGGAAATGTAAGATACCAGGAGAGCAGAACGTAGCATCAAAAGGAATAGTCACGCAAGTCACCCCCGTCTAGCGATTCTCGTGAGAAGGGATGCTACCCGGCAGCGCAAGTGAGTAGCCCCTAAGCGAGCAGCCTATACCTCCCACACACTTCCCCGAGAGAGTGCAGCCAGTGCAGCGCCGCCCACGAGACACCCCACCGGAGACACACGACGGGCGAAGAAACCCAAGACGTACCCCTGGCCAGGTGTATATAAGGGCATGCACCGCCAAGGAACGGCAGTATTTCTCAGCAGCTCGCCTTAGCACAAGTCGTGCTAAGGCTCTCTGCTCTCTTCCTCCTCACGAGAAAACCCTACTGATCATCAGTGGCAGACACCCAATGCCTTCATGCGCTAGGGCAATCCCAAAGATTCAATGTCCCCCCCCCCCCCCCCCCCCC
>NQII01001627.1:47034-154361 GCA_002778355.1 Clitarchus hookeri
CCCCTCTCCACCTTGACATTACCATCAACACAGTTTACCCAGTCTTCCCCAGTCCTTTGAGGACAACCAAGTTTCAGTTAGGGTCAAGCAGATTTCACAGCTACCTAACTGTTACTCTCGCTCTTCAAGCCGACCTTCACCTGTCATTCTTTAACTTGAGTTCCCTTACGTAGATTACTCAGTGCACTGAGTCTACACAGGAGAGCACGGGTCACCGTGTTCTATTCTGAACGGAATAAAACACACATACAGTCTAACCACAACCGATCCATTCTAGAGTGAACTGCTGCTTTACAACAGATTTCCAACTCTAGAGTAGGACTGCAAGAACTGTAGGACTAACAAGAACTGTACGTACATCTCCACATCACATTTATAGGCCACCCATACTGTGAACTAGGTACGCAAAGGCACCTGGTGCACACATACGGCAGAGCCCCCTACCAGAAAGACACGTGATAAAGAGGCTGTACCACGCTTGTCAGTTAACCCATTCCATCCACCATGTATAGATCCACCGGAAGGAGTGCCAGACCTGACAAGGAGTGACCTACCCCTTCTGGGTACACAATAGCTAGGTAACCGTTGCCTGGAATGGGCCAGATATGCGAATATATAGCCGTTACTGGTCAAGGGGACCCACACTTCCGTGTGGTACGAGCAGGTGGCCTTCGGTTCAGTAGACATGGGCAACCCCGGGAGGACCCTGGTCCAAATTGAAAGGGGCATCTGCCTCCCTTGCGAAGCGTAGTTTGTGGGCAGTCACAACAGCTTAGCTTGGTGGCGGGTTGGTTGACTCCTTAACACTCGTTGGGGCCCAAAACCGGAGTTCTGCCGGTGAAGGATCTCTGGAATGGTAATGGACCTGGCGTCGACCTTGACACCCACAAGTAAAAGGAAGGATTAGCACGGGCTGGCCATTACCAGAGTGGTTCCGGGTTCCAAGCTGGGCCAGGCAGGTTTGGTTTTGTTCTGGCGGTGGTTTAAATATTCACTCTTAGTGGCTCTGGAGACACGAGGGTTTTCAGTGAGGCTTTGTAATGCCGTCAGCAGAAGTGTCTTAGACATTTCACGGTGGGTAGTGGTGCCAGGTCTGTAAATAGGTTATGGGGCTATCTGTCCAAACATTGGTGGTTTGGGCTGAAATACGAGGCTGCCCGTCGGTGCTGGCTTGTACGGAGCCAGGGTGAGGCAGTCCTATCTGCAACATTACCTAGCTGAGTGCACAAGAGTTTAATTGGATATTGTGTACCTGGTATTGGGAGAGGCATCGCAGTTGGTGGCAGCTGTTAATTCACTGCTACCCTCTGGTTACGGAAAGTCCTTCGGTAGGGGATGACCAATCCCTGTGGTGGGATTGATCCCGGGCGTATTACCCCCTCGGTAGCCTGGCCTGCCCAGGGTTGTCCTAGGCATGACGTTAAACTGTCGAACTGATAGTAGCTCAGGGTGCCTATCGGTGTTGTAGGCTGCTGGTCGGACGTTGATGCTTTACCGGCCCCAAACCCACGGGGTTTAAGGATTCGCCCGATGCATCCTCAGATAGCCAGTTGGCGTGCCTCATCGGTAGAATTAAAAGACTGTCGGCCTCAGGGATGGGTTGCTTCCCTGAGGGTCCGTGGCCCTCTGGTGGGGGGGGGGTTGCCTTTCTGGATGACCTAGGACCCTTGCCTGGCCGGGGTAGAGCGAGCCTGCGAGCTTCTCTCATAAGGAGTCAAAGCCCCGGTGTAAGGTTATACTGCCTGGTGAAGTACGGCACAGACTAAATTCCCTAACCCAGTGACAAACTGCCCTGTAGGGTTGACCGGTGTTGTGAAATTGTGCATCATTCGGGAGACCTGTGTTCTGCCCAGTGCTTCCAAATATCAATGTGAAGAAATTCAAATCAGCGCGGGTAACGGCAGGCGCAACTGACTCTCTGAAGTTAGGGAACCGTTGCCTGCCACCTCAGCGCGGGTTTGAACTGCAGTACCTCCCTGTACATGCCATTCACACGCAGAAGGGAAAGTAAGAGGAGTGACAGGAGGACAGCTCTTGTCGAGGACCAGTCGCCGATCCAGAGCCAGCATCCAGTGAGAGCTGTCCTCTGGACGCAGCTGTCGATGACCAGCTCGGTCCGTGGACCAAATCCAGGAGATCAGCCCACAAGTTCACATCACCTATGAGTGAGGTACGTGCAAGTAAGCCAGCAGCCCTACATACCCCAGCTGTCCGTAGGCCTCACCTTGTCCAGCCGGACTGTGTGCTTTGCAGACAGCCTACATGTCCGACCCTTTTCAATGGTGTAACTAACGTCAAGCACCAAATCCTACAGATTCTGCCTCGCTAGAGTCTACCCACCAAGCCTGTGTGCCTGACGTGACACAGCCAAATACCGTGCTGATGTAGACGTGCCCCAGTCCTTCAGGCAGTCACGCGCCACATGTATCATAAGCATTTTATTCTTCTGTTAACATAAATCTACCTTGTTTTTGGTTCAATTGAACTTTTACTTGTATTTACTTATATTTTATCTATAAATTATATCATTTAAATTATAATTAATATAAAAAAAATACAGAGTAAATAGATTTGTTGGTAATGCCTGGTAAGAAATAGTTTTTAAGCTAAACGTTATTACACTGAGTGCGCACAATTACGGTGTGTTGTCCTTTGGTGTAATTTTCTACTCTTAGCTAAACTTTGTTAGCATGAGGCAGAGGAATATCCTGGAAGTAGAACTTTGGCAGGGCTTCCGAAAAGTTTGAAGTAACCGTGAATAGACTATATAATGTATTCACGGTAACTTCAAGATTTTCTGAAGCCCTGCTAAAGATCTACTTTCAGGGAGCCGATTATGTATCCTTCCGCAGTATGTAAACAAAACATTGCCATGGGACACCTGTCAAACGTTTTTTTAAACAAAAACAGTGCCTTGTGGGAACTGTCAAATATTTTGTAAACAAACAGTGCCATGTGGGAACTGTCAAATATTTTGTTAACAGTGTCCATGTGGGAACTACCAAAATTTATTTTTGAAGAGAAACAATGCCATGTAATCTTAACTGTCATATACTTTAATAAAATTCTCCAAATGTCTAAAAAATGCTAATCAATTTAGCAAAATATTGTAATAATACAAAAAGGTAGATTGAAGTATGTATCGGAACTGTTAATTATATAATTTAATTAAAGTTTACTTATTGTATTAAGATTTATTTACATATTTGGTGTAAGGAAAAAGTTAAATTTTACATAATAAACTTTTGGAAGTAGCACTCAGGTTAAAGATTTCACTGTGATAAATGGTACCGTATTTTATCGCATATGAGTCGCACATTTTATTTAAAAAAATTTATTGAAAACTCAGGGTGCGACTTATAAGTGAGAAAAATTCCTCCAGCCCCGCACTAACGTTTCATTTACTACGAATTCACGGCCCGCGGCTCGATTTCCAAACTCTTCAGCGAACAAAATCACTTTCATTTTGAAACCTGCGGTGTAGGTACATCGCTTTTCCATCAAGAAACTGTCGCACTTCTTCACTGCCACAACATCAAAACAACACTACGTGCGGCGCAAAGACGTGTAAGTCACTGCTAACATTTGGTACTCAAGAACCAACACTAATGTGCTGCTATCTCTTACGCTCCACAAAAAGCTTTCGAAAATAATCGATTATCAGTTATTGACCAAAAATCGATTCCTTTTCATTCTTTTAAAATATTTTTTTCTGTTAAGGATTGCGAAGGGAATTACGTAACGGAAATATTCAAATGCCTTTCTATATTTTGCACGTCTATTTAAAACTTACAAAGATAAACTGCAAAAATAACAACGCTAATACTAAAATTACATCTTAACCTAGAATTATCTTATAAGTAGAAAGAATGTGTTACGTTAGTTTTATAACCACAATTCAGCGTCTCCAATATCCAATATGGCGTGGTTATACTTCTGAAAAAAACGTGCCCAAACGGACAAGATGGAGTGTATGAGTCCGCTGGACAGACACTGAAATTTATTTAATTTCAATTAATAACAGTGAAATCTTTACCCATGAGTGCTACGTAAAAATGTAAATATATAGTTTAGCAATATTAACTTTACAATTACGGCATTAAATTTATACATATTAATATTTAACCTACGAACTATTTCTTTTCAGCTATAACCAACATGTCCCTTCAAAATCCGTTGTTAATTCGTACGGACTTTTAACAAATTATTATAATTTATTGAAAAAATATACTTAAAACTTAAAACAACCAATTTATATAGTGCTTCAGTGCTAAAAGCAAGACAAAACCTTTTTCCATATACCATTTTTTTATAACCAATTGAACATGTAACTCATAGGGTGATTTTTCAAAGGTTCTTTTCAAAAGTATCGAAGATACNATAACCAATTGAACATGTAACTCATAGGGTGATTTTTCAAAGGTTCTTTTCAAAAGTATCGAAGATACAGTGAATAGACTATACGTGGTATTCTGCAGGTCAGGCTGAAGAGGTAATTGAAGATAGCAGTTGTCAACAGAGAGGACTAGACTGTGTGTCACACCTGATACGTGCTGGTAGTTTCAGTTAAGATATCAGACTGGTTACAGACGAGGTTCTGTGTGACAAAAGCACTATAGAAAATGATGAGCTGTCTGGTAACCTTGAAAATAGTGTGACGTGTGGCTGGAAGTAAGGATAGGAATGTAGATTGACTGTATTAAGACATGCAGTGAGCTGTGCTGTACACATGCAGGTGGAAGGGTGGTACAGTTGTGAAGAGAGTAACATGCTGGTAATACTGAGACTGTGGCTTGATTGTCCCTCTAACAAGGAGGTGGGCATCACATCCTCTTTCTGAATGCTATTGAGTTGGGAAGGGATCACTTACCTGGTGTACCCCTCCTTAACTCCACGATTCTCTGCTCACTGCCTTATTTCACTTGCGTATCGCTCTAACCAGACTAGGATGGTTAGAAGAAGGAGAGGGAAGGGTGTTTGGCTCAATATCTCATTATGCATGTATGAATGGAGAAAGACAGTGCAGTGGTAACTCAATCCATGGAGCACGGATGGATCGAAAGTCCGTGGCCACAGAAAATTTTCTGTTGTCCCAACAAAATTCCTATATAAATAATGCTAAAAAAAAGTGTCCATTTTTGCCCAACTCAAAATTTAATTTTTACAGCATCGATTGAACAAAAATTTTTGTATCATCGCTGAAAATTACATGCTCTGATCATTTAACAACGAAGTATTAACAAAAAAGTATAAGTATCATCTGTACTCATCAAGGCATACGAAGTTTGTATACAGTACATTATGTACGCTGTACAAGTAATACTAGTAGATAACACAAATAAAATAAATTTTCGACACACACTGTTTTTACTTACGTCTCACTGCCCTGCATGTAGTCCTATTCATATAGTTTACCACTTCCAAAATAACCTGTTGGTGATTTCATCACAACGTTGTACTTAACTCTTACTTTGTAACAAAATATAATAAATAATAATGATAGACGTCTCAGACTACACATCATGTACTTAGAGAGCACAAAAAAAAACTGAAAAATGTGGAAATACAGTACATGCGTGTGTGTGTGTGTGAAATATGTACTGTAAAGATTTTATTAGACATTCGGCAAGCAATAGCAATGTTTACGGCGGCGGCCATGGTGGCAACGACCAGCAGAGCAACCACAAGAAACAGCTGTGCCATATTTTCGAGATATCGATTCGCGATGCGACGTTGCCAACAAAACACGCAAGTTTTTCACTTGAACATTTTTTTCATGAAAATTACGAATGCACATATGTAGAAATGTAGCTCTAATAAATATGCCCGGAAAAATTAAGGAAATCCTATCCACTGCACTTTATCAGTCACAATATTCAAGACATTTTTATTTCTTAGCTAGTAACTGCGACTGTTGTTATTTGCTCTGTGGATAATACTTCCGCTGCGTCTGCAGCTATTTATGTGCACATGATTTTAAAGAGGTGTTTAAATACGATTTTTTATTAAGTTTGAATGTGAGTGTATCGGAAAAATGTTCTTTAATATTCCCATTTGCATTGTTTTATCTTGGTTAAACTTGACAAATACCTAATATAGGCCTATCAATTTGTTCAACATAAAATTTAATGAGGTTGGTTTTTTTTTTATGGTTGACGTCTATCTAGTTTACATTTACAGAATATCCGCTTCTATAGAATTATTATGTCAGTTCCCTGAAATTCAATGGCTAGAGTTTCCACTGTATTAATATATTATTAAAAATGTGTTCTCTTTCAATTTGCAGTTTGTTAGCATTAATACGTAAATAACTTTTCCTTTGTCTTTTGTCAGTTGTCTGTTCATTACACATAGGTCCACAGTGTGCAATTCAAAAGCAAGTTCAAAATGGGCCTAAAGGTAGAGCTGGGAGAAACAGCATTTTGAAATAAAATTTAACTAGAACTAGGGATTGATTCCAGTATTTAATTGATTCCAAATTCTATTTTCACAATACTATTTGATTCTCGATTCTACTGAAAATTTGTAGTGAAGCCGAAGTAGTTGATAATAAATTAATAATACAAACATTTTACAAGAGAAATAGTTCAGATGAATTGATATCTCAAAGCATCAAAAGTTTTGATTAATCTTTTTCCATTGCAATTGACCAAAGTTTAAAATAGCTACTTCAATCTTAATTGCAGCACAACTGAAACATGCCTTTCTGTGTTCCCCCATTAAATGTGCATATATTAGAAAGGCAGTGTAAACCTTGATTATTTTGTTTGATGCCCTACCTGTTCTAGGATGCCACAGCAGGCATGTCGAGTTTTAACTTTCTCTCTTTCTCTTATTTTGGTCAAGACTGATGACAGTCATCTGGGCTTTCAATGGCACGGGATGATTCACTGGTTATGTGCTCGAGTGGGAGGGAGTAAAGGTTTCATCTGTGAATTCGAGGTGACACTGACCATGGCAGGTGCAGAGGCAGGTGTGATGTTATATCTAGGCTTTTATGGCATAAGCAGGAGTGGAGAGCGAGCTTGTGGGACGTTGAAGCACATTACAGTAATTCCCCCGGAAACCCTCTTCCAGTGGGTGCTGTCTGTAGGAGAAGACTGCTGGATAGTGGAGCCGGTCCTTTGTCTTGCCACTTCTTCCCGTCGGCAAGTGTAGACCCGTGATCTGGTTCCACAACCTCCCTGGCTAGAGCCAACGCCTGCCTGACCACCTTGTGCTTCCCAGCTCTNTAGACCCGTGATCTGGTTCCACAACCTCCCTGGCTAGAGCCAACGCCTGCCTGACCACCTTGTGCTTCCCAGCTCTCTGGCGAGGAGTTCAGGGGACGGAGAGAGAGTAAGTGGAATAGCAGATGTTCCTTAGGGGTAGGCATGGCTCTAGTTGGCAAATAGAAGGGGTGTATAAACGACGTGGTGAGGGATTGCTTCCCTGGCAGCCTCCCTGAGTGTAGTGATTTCCCTAACGATGCAGTGCCCTGCACAACATGTGTTTCCTTTCCCAGGATAGCAAAACGAGCGAGATTATTGCTTTAACTCCGGTTCTCCCTGGAAAGGTTTGCAAGTTGTGCGATAGAGTGACTTCCTCTGCAGCTCCTAGCAAGTGCACAGGTAGGGTAGGGTTATCACTGGCATGCCACATACTCCACTGAAGGTTTCTACAGTCGCTGAACACTCCTGTCCAGTGATAACAGACAAGGTATGGGGTTATTGCCATACCCCAGTACCAAGCATAGAGAGGTATGTTAGGTGCTGGATATGCCTGAAGGATGGAACTTGCCCCAAGTCTGTGCCAACTCCTGGAAGATTGTATAAGGATACAGGTCGAAACAAGGTAAAAGTGGGGAAACAGATTTAGAAAGAAGAGAGCTGTTGGAGAGACACAAAGGGGAAGTGTATATGTCTGTTTTATTGGTAAACAAATGTAAAACAGAATAAACCAGCCTGTACCCATACCAGGCCTGAAGGGCCAGTCCTAAGTTGCCAACTGCTACTATCTGGGAAGTTGTCTTGGTATACGCGGGTGCCAGTGGGGCGAGGGCAACCCCAAAGGACTGCAAGCTCTGAAGGCGAGTTCAAGGGCTTAGCACTTTGGCTAACATGGCAGGTGAAACGAAGAGATTGTAAACAAAGCGAAGGTTGTTGCAGGCTTGGGCAGAGTATAATGGCGTACAACTGAGCTGAGGTGAACCAGTCTCGAACTGCTGTCTGCGGCAGGTATATATACCCTGGACCCCATGCCGAGCGAAGGGATCATGGGGAGGGCGGAAAGATAGCAGCGAAGAATGCTGAAAGTGGGCGAGGAGCACTGGGCTGCTTACCCCTCCTCAGCAGTGGCCAGAGGAAGGGAAAGATGATGCACACGCCCAAGCNGGGCGAGGAGCACTGGGCTGCTTACCCCTCCTCAGCAGTGGCCAGAGGAAGGGAAAGATGATGCACACGCCCAAGCGGTGGTGTGATGCAGGCCGCGGGCATACAGGCAGCAGCAGCTCTGCGGGCTTGCTACCCTTGCACCAATATGGAACTGTGGCATGCTTGGCTAACGGAGCTTGACCAGGTGGGGCCGTGGCTGTGACGGAGTTTAGAGGGATATCAGATGTTGCCCGTTGGTGTCATGCTATACATGTTTATACGTGAACCTACTATTTAACCACCCTTAAATGTGAATATTACATAACCGAAAACNGGGCGAGGAGCACTGGGCTGCTTACCCCTCCTCAGCAGTGGCCAGAGGAAGGGAAAGATGATGCACACGCCCAAGGGTGGTGTGATGCAGGCCGCGGGCATACAGGCAGCAGCAGCTCTGCGGGCTTGCTACCCTTGCACCAATATGGAACCGTGGCATGCTTGGCTAACGGAGCTTGATCAGGCGGGGCCGTGGCTGTGACGGAGTTTAGAGGGATATCAGATGTTGCCCGTTCGNACGGAGCTTGATCAGGCGGGGCCGTGGCTGTGACGGAGTTTAGAGGGATATCAGATGTTGCCCGTTCGTGTCATGCTATACATGTTTATACGTGAACCTACTATTTAACCACCCTTAAATGTGAATATTACATAACCGAAAACTCTCAAAACTAAAAGGATATTACTTAACAAACTCTGTATTTGTAAGACGTTTACTTATGATATTGCACCATTAAAAAGATTAGGCTAACACCGTTCATGCCAGTAAAGTGGTAAGTTGAAAATACAATCCTGAAATTAAACAGTATGTACACTGTGTTTTTGAAACACACATTAATTGTAGAGCAACATGGAACAAGAACAAGTTATTCACTACTCTCTTCTTTAAGACCGATTCTACAGTGACATACGCATAAGAAAACCAACAGGAAAGACAATTTATTTATTTGTGAGTTTATTTTTTACTCAACCACATATTATTAAAAAAATGCCCACATTTTACAATGAACAATTGAGAGTCATTCCTGATTTCCGGCAAAAATTCAAATTATTTAGTATGCTCATTTGAAAAAAATTGGGTCACCAAGAACGAATCATGCGAGTACAACAAAGGTTGCCACATAGTATCGTTGAAGCCCAACATGTGTCCCCTATGCAGTTAATGTGGTTTGCTTGTGTGCGTATGTCACTAGGGAGCATACATATTCCTCCATCATTCATAGCTGCAAGACACAGAATGGGTCCTTAATGGTAGTGAGAGTCAAAAAAGCCAAGATCAGTGAACACACAGCATGCCCCGACAGCGCATTCAACTAACCTTTGCCCAGCTGGATCAGTTTCAGAAAGGCCACATCATCGGCCTCCAAGAGGTAGGTTGGACCTTTGGGCACATTGATCACCACTTGAACCGATCTGTCTACAGTGTGAGTCGGTGTTGGATGCAATGGGAACAGGAAGGTGCACACACCCATAGAGAAGGCTTGAGTCGATCCCTGCAGACCACCAGCAAGAATGATTGTTTCGTCGTACAACAGGCTGTAAGTACCCATGGGCATAGCTGCGCACCATCCAGGGACGTATCACGGCAGCTGGGGATACACTTGTGTCCACCAGTACCATATCCAGGTGGCTAGCAGAGCAAATCTGTTGTCGCTGCATCCCTTACAATGTCTACCATTACAACCTGGGCATCGCTGACCTTCTGTCAGCCAAGAACGGACAGCATGGCAGCTTGCAGATTGGCGACAAGTGGTGTTCAGCGACGAATCAAGGCTCTGTCTGGAGTAATACAGTAGCATTGTCAATCCAGCAGTGCAAACATATCAAGTCTGAATGTTCCGCAAATCAGAATATGAGGCACATTTTTAAAGTATCGTCATTTTTTAAATTGTCATTAATATTAATCCTGAGAATTGAGATATTAAATGTGCTGTTACATTGTTAGGTTCAGTAGCTAGCCATCTTCCATTTTATTAAATTCAAATTTGTATTGTATGCCACATGTGAGTAATTAAAAATGAGTGTAATAAATAAGCCTATCAATTGTGAAGTTCGTGCTGCGATTCAGTTTTTGTTAGACAAAAACAGTAGTGCAGCTGGGATCGACAGGCAAATTTGTGAAGTGTATTGGCCAAATGTCATGAATGACAGTAAGGTTAGGCAGTGGTGTCATTTGCTTCGAGAGGTCAAATAAATGCTCATGATATAGAATGTAGTGGTTGATCCACTGTAGTGACAGACAATTTGGTGGGTCAAGTGAACGGCAAACTTTGCAAACATAAATGTTTTGCAATTTCATGTTTGTCTTTGAAGTTTCACATTCTATTATTTACAAAATTGGTACAAGAAAACTAGGCTACGAAGAATTGTGTACCAAATGGGTGCCACAAATGCTAACCGAAGAACACAAACAGGGACATGTGACTGCAGCTGAAATGGTTTTCCTGATTATATTAAAAATGGAGATAATTTCCTTGGCCACATCATCCTTGAGGATGAGACATAGGTTTCCTACACAAAGATTGAGACAAAAAAAAAACAGTTGCTGGAATGGCAACACTATTATTCTGTGAGAGTAAAGAAGTGTAAGCAAGTATGTGCCAGAAGAATCATGACCATTGTTTTTTAGGACACAAAAAGTGATCTTACTTGTGGTTTTTTTTGGAATGTGGGAAGACTATTAATGCAAATGTCTGTTACACTCTGGGAAAACTTAGACGTGATATCCAAAACAAAAGACGTGGGTTTCTGTCCATTAGAAATGTGCTCTTGCACTATAATGCTCGCACGCCCACATCAGGTTGAAATGTTGCAGAAATTTTGCTGGGAAATTTTTGACCATCCTCCTTATAGCCTTGATGTAACACAGTGCGACTATCATCTATTGCACTTAAAGAAATGACTTGCATTGCAATAGTTTTACGGACGACAGTGAACTCAAGAACAGTATGAATTNATCTATTGCACTTAAAGAAATGACTTGCATTGCAATAGTTTTACGGACGACAGTGAACTCAAGAACAGTATGAATTAATGGATCAGGACACAAGTAGCAGACTTCTTTAGTAGGATAAGGAAACTGGCGAGACATTACCAGAAGTGTATGGAAGTTAATTTCGACTATGTAGAAAATAAAGTAAATATGTGTATACATTTTGGTTGTAATAAATCATATTTACTGTATACACGTTGCAAAATCAAAATGTAGGTTTATGTTGTAGAAATATTATATTGTGAGCAGGACATATATTGAAACAGTTATACTTGCAGTTACTATAGACAGCGGTATTTTTTTTCTGTTATTTAAGCTAATCATTTTAATTTTCTTTTTAATTTTAATAATGTGCCTGGGGCCGTGGTGGTGCAGTGGTTAGACTAATCGTCTCTCACCTAGGCAAACCGTGTTTGATTCCCAGCTGGGTCGCTAGTGGGTATTCTGGGGGATTTCCCATTTCTCCCACCTTTTCATTCCAGTGCTGCTCCATACTCACCTCGCTTTGCCCTCATCAGCTCTCAAGACCTCGATGTTAACAGCCGTCCAAATCTCTTCACTCACTTTAGTAATGTGTTAATGACTACCCACACTGATACAAAAATTAATGTGTATTTAAAGTGATATTGAGGTGTGAAGTAATTGTTAATAGCATTTAATGTGGTAGATAATCACCATCTGCTAACATTCTGAAAAGTTATTGGCCTGCAGCAAATCAGAGTGGAGTCCAAACCAAAACTCAACTACATTTTCAGTACAATGATTGCGTAGATACTTCTACTCGTAGTGTTTTTGTGATATCTGTAAGGCTCGTGGTGCCTTGAAACTGTACTTTGTGGGAACTTGTGCTAGCGAGACAGATTGTTTGCAGATCCTTGAAGTGGTGCGCAAGAACTACGATAGCCTGACCCTCAAGCTGCACGACAGCCTGGACCAGTACGAGCGGTATGCTGAGAAACCTCGCCACNGAACTACGATAGCCTGACCCTCAAGCTGCACGACAGCCTGGACCAGTACGAGCGGTATGCTGAGAAACCTCGCCACGCTGCTTTCTTCACTTCCATGGTGAGTACGAACAAGCCATGCGGTTCAGCAGTATGAAGCACTGTTGGGATTGGCAACGTGCAGGGGAAAATGTTTTGGCCAACAGTGGTGTGCTTGGATGTTGACTCATTTTTTGTGATACTACCTTCGGTAAATTGTCGGTATTGTTTAATGGCCATTCATTACAGTGAAACCTTATTAATATAAACCAAGGCAAAAAAAATTAAAAAATTTTCTTGCTAACATAATAGCACAAATGGCTACATTCATTTCATTTTTTACCCAGCGCAATACCGTAAATAAAGTAACTACAGTCAACTCTCAACAGAACGACCCTGGTAATAATGATTCCCTCAAAGTAAAAACCCGTGTTTGGTGAATCAAAAATAATTTGGTTAAGAAATTGAAAAATTGAAGGATATAGGTTGAGAAATAAGTTTGTTTCATTAATTTTGGTTGCTGACCATTGTGATTCTATTTGCCACTGNGCCACGCTGCTTTCTTCACTTCCATGGTGAGTACGAACAAGCCATGCGGTTCAGCAGTATGAAGCACTGTTGGGATTGGCAACGTGCAGGGGAAAATGTTTTGGCCAACAGTGGTGTGCTTGGATGTTGACTCATTTTTTGTGACNTTGGGATTGGCAACGTGCAGGGGAAAATGTTTTGGCCAACAGTGGTGTGCTTGGATGTTGACTCATTTTTTGTGACACTACCTTCGGTAAATTGTCGGTATTGTTTAATGGCCATTCATTACAGTGAAACCTTATTAATATAAACCAAGGCAAAAAAAAATTAAAAATTTTTCTTGCTAACATAATAGCACAAATGGCTACATTCATTTCATTTTTTACCCAGCGCAATACCGTAAATAAAGTAACTACAGTCAACTCTCAACAGAACGACCCTGGTAATAATGATTCCCTCAAAGTAAAAACCAGTGTTTGGTGAATCAAAAATAATTTGGTTACGAAATTGAAAAATTTGAAGGATATAGGTTGAGAAATAAGTTTGTTTCATTAATTTTGGTTGCTGACCATTGTGATTCTATTTGCCACTGCTGTACAACTCCCAACGGGGAAAGATCTAAAAATAGACACCACTCACTAACTTATGCCTGCTGGCCTGCAGTTACTCAAGTGACACTCCAGAGTTGCCAAGCCGAGACCGAGACCGCTCTTTGTGAGACCACATATCAACAAAGACACCGGACTGAACTGTTGAGAGGAGGAATAAAACCTATCTTTCTTTGACCCTGCTGCTGACAAATACAGTAGAACCTTAACTAAAATGACCCCTCATGGTTCCCAGAAGTAAGGTCGTCATGACAGGTCGGTTGCTGTAGATATTTTGGGGGATTTTTGACCAATTTTGACCCACCTCCAACTTCTATCCACCAAAATTTTCAATTTTTTGCATGAAGTATGTGTTTAATCATATCTGGCATGAAAATATGAAAATACACTTTTTTTGATTACATACAAATTTATTTTAATAGGCAAATATCTTCTGATACTCAAGAGGTTTATACTTAGCCTCCCTTGTCAACCAAAGAGTAAAAAACATTGTGCAGTGTGAGGATTTACCGAACTTCACAAGTCCATGTTCAATAGTCTCTGGCATAAAATCAACATGATTTTTGCAAGGAATATTGAATTAATGCAATAGTCAGACACCTTCCAAATAAGATGATACCACAGAAGGCTATTTGTGACCTCATTTGTTGCCAATCCATTACAGAAACGTCACTGCCTATGTTTTTCCAAGCAAAAATTCAGTGTTTGGTGGTCTCTTTCTGAAAAATCTGAGTGTATGTGAACAAAATTTTAGTTTGATGTGAGACGGTTAGGGTGTTGGAACACACAACACGTACAAAGGGATTCTTAGTGTGTTCTGTTAGAAAGCACGTGGGGCGTCGATTGGACTGAAGTCTGACTTTAGACACGCTTACTCTTTGCTTTGCTCAGCCCAGTATACAAGGTCCGACGGGTGGGCCTTCAGCAAGGTACATAGTCGTCATTGCTAGCGAGAGCCCTCCGGGCGGCTGAGGCATTGACGGGTGCTGGCTTACCTGGTGCCGGCTGAACCCAGGGTTGGCTGACGATTGGTAGCTAGTGCCGGTGTTCAACAGGGTCTGTCCTAGGGCAGGTGGCTATCGGGCTTGGTCTTGCTGGTCCTTGCGGCGGCAGCGGGTGTCGACGGTCTGTAGACGGCATCGGCGATGCCTAGGCCCACAGACAGTCCCAGGCATAAGCAGATGGCTATGGGGTGCGGCTCTCCACAGGTCTTCTGGGGTGGCTTGAATAACTGACTGGGGGTCAGGCCCCTACAGTTGGTGGTGGCTTGTGCCTGTTCCCGGGGGGGAGGAGTAACTGAAGGCTGACTGGGATTGATTGGTTGACAATTGATTGGCTGTAGGAGCCGTAGTTGCCTTCTTATCTGCCCACTTTGTCCCTCCTCTGTGGGTGAAGGGCAGGAGCTAGGTTCTGTGATCCAATTGCGACAAAGCAGGGATAGGGGACAGAATCCCTAACTAAGAGTACCCAGAGGTAATAGTCATGCCACGTCAGGCCTGGCACTCCAACCAGCATGTTGCACGTGGTGGATGGAGTGGGTTAGCTGACATGGGTTGCCTAATCACTTCCTTGTGGAGTGTACCTAGTAGGGGGCTCTACCGCACATATGCATCAAATGCCTTTGCGCACTTGGTCCACAGTATGGGTGGCCGGCGAATCTGTGGTGTTTTATGATGTACGTGCTGCTCGGTTAAAGAAAATCGCAGTCCTACTCTATTAATGGAAATGTGGTATAAAAGTGCGGCCACCTGCCTCTTCCTTGAGGGATGGCTTTTACCAGTTTATAAAGATGTTTACAATTCACCCTAGAATTAGAAAACAACGGTTTGGACTCGAACGTATTTATTCTCGAAAAAAATAAACACTGTGACTCATACTAACTCCTAGGCTCTCTTGGTTCTCAAGCAACTGGTGGAAGTTACGTTAAGACAAGTGAAGGAAACCTGTTGGCAAAGAAAGCTAGAGTAAATAAATTAGGTAGCAATAAGAACGGCTCTGACCCTAATTGTCAACTAGTGTTGTCCTGAGGGGACTCTGGGAAAACGCTCCCGAGTGGAGTGTGTGTTTCGGGGGTTAAAAACTTCTTTGGCAGTAGCTTATAGCAGGTCTGAAGATTTCTAGAGGCTGTAGGTTTTTGTAGAGAAGATGGGAGTAGAGAGCTCTATCATGGCTATAGTAGAGCAAGCTGTTGTGTACAAGGCGATGCGAGACAACTGCTGCCATTGTGGGGGCGTGTCTGGCCTTGTATACAGCTTGATGGCGCTCTCCTTCTTCTTCCTTTGGTTCGGGCATCTTCGACGGGGCTAGTTCCTCCCTTCATGACTTGTACAGCCTTTGCTGCGCTCTCTTGAAGTTCGCTTAGTGGCAACTGGCTTCACTCGGCTTGCCAGGTGGGGGCGATCGTATCACGTGTTCTTTTGGCATAAGTGGCTCATCTGCCATTTCCTTGGGTGCCCCAGGTTGGGAGCATGCCTGTCAGTTCGGGAGGCCAGCAGACTCCGGGTTCGATTCTCTGTTAGGGTGACATGTCGCCGCACGTAATGTGTTTTGAGTCGAAAAATATGCAGTTACGCATGATGTGTCGTGTTTATATAATAAACGCCCGTCTGACTTAAGTAATTCCCCATAAGCCTAACAACGTTGGACACTGGGTACTTTTTGCACCATATTTTCATATGGAGCTACGAAACTGAAGCTTTGTTGTTTATAATGCACACGGACACTGCTCCCCAAACCCAAGTTTACAGAAACTCTGGTTTCAACTGATGGTGTAAACACGTCTGTCTGTTATGTCTGATGAATTCCTAGGGATGAAATCCAGTAAAAGGGTTGACGAATGGCAGGAGAGGGGGAGGCAAAGGCTGGAAGTGAGGAAACAAGAATGTATCCGTATCCAGCTCTCATCAAGTCTGATGGACTGGCGGAGAAGTGGATGCACAATGGGAGGGAGACTTGCAGTGGTTTCTCAATCCAGAGTTGTATTCCTGATTCAACTTTATAGGCTTCTACACGGCTTATGACATGTAAAAAAAAAAAAGGCAAGTGTAATAAGTTGTCAACAAACGGTAATCAAAACGCTAAAGAAATTCAAGTTGTAATAACACAAGCAAAGTGAGAAGGCAAGCAAGCGAGAGCGCAATGGCAGGACAAACACTGAGGGTAGTCGCGTGGCACGTTGAAACATTCGGCCACCTGAGGGGTGGAGGGTGGGTGGAGTTTATAGGTATTGGCTAGCTCTGTCAGGGTAGAAGGGTGGTATCTACTTTTAGATATGAGCTATATCGGCCTGTATAGTCCTCACCAAGAGAAATGCAATGTATTTTTAACCAATTTCCCTCAAATTTTCAACTTTTTTCATCAAAATTTTTTTTGGTTCCTCAAAAACTAGTAATTTATGAAAGACGGTCGCTTTAAATTGGGTCAATATAGTGACGTTCTACTCTAGGTCAAGTTCAAGTCCAAATGCCTTTTTTTTTCTTTCATATATGAATGTTATCAGGACAAAAGATGGTGCAAAAACTTTGTGTGCAATATTACAAATAAAACATTGTATATTAATTTTTTTTTCTTAAGCTCATTTCCAACAATTCAGTAATAAGAAACCACTATACCTAATTTGGATAGCCGGAAAGGTGCCGCTGAACGTATTTCATAGATAAGAAAAATTAGAAGCTAAACATTTTTGCGTGATACGGAAAGAGGGGGAGGGGAAATAACGATTAGTTTACTGCATCTGATAGAGGCAGAGTAGCTTGATATTTACAGCTCAGGAGACCAAAACTGCAGATATGAAAACACTATACTGATAAAATTGGCATAAAAACAGGACCATGAATTGGCTCAAGAAGCTACGTCTCACGAGACTTTTATTTACAGTTCTCTAAAAAGACATTATTCATTCACAGAATATTATTTTTAAATGTGGCTGTGTTCCGATTAAAATTATTCCACAGAACTGCAGATATTAACACACATTACAAAAAATGCCGCAAATCGGCTTGAGATGCAGCGCATAAGGTGTTTTGGTTACGATTTTCTAGAAAATAAAACTTTATTCATTCAGGAAACAATTTTAAAAGGTAGGCGTATTCCGAATAAAATTATTGCTCAGAACTGCAGATGTAAATAGATTACCGTCGAAACTCAAATTTTATCTTTATTGTAAAACATAAGCGCGGCCAAGCATCTTTCAACCACAGCTATTCTGCCAATAAAAAAAATGTCCAATGCGCAGATTTTTCTCACTTTTTCCTCTTACTTTATTTCATGGTAGGCATTGAAAGACTGGCAATAGCTAACTTCAGTCCAGTTCTCAGTGTAGGATATTACAGCTGGGACTTTGTTTATTCCGCAGCGGTAGTTTTAATGTCTTTCACGAGACCGCATTGATTTTTTGTTCTTCTTACTACAGAATTTTCATTTAGAATTGCATTTTTTTTTCATGAAGCAGTGTGGAAAATTTTGCTCGTACGGAAATAACATAAAAATTATTATTACACGGAAAGTTTTAATGTCCTAGGAAGAATAAAATGTTAGAACTATGTCGCTACTCGTTTATACAAATACACACTCGGTGGGTAGGTTTACAGTAAAGTTAATCTTAACCCAACACATAGAATTTTCAATTTAAAAAAATGTTATTGTGGCTCTACAAAATGCAGTTGAAAGAATTTTTTTTTGACCAAGTGCATTTGAAATATTCTAATAAATGTTTTCAAATACGTTATTTACACAATACAAAAACTTAATGACAACTTTGTTGTATGTATTACAATCTATGAGTGATTACTTAATTCTGAATTCACCTTTGTCTACCACTTATATGAAATAATTTAATTGCAGAATCATTTACCTGTTTCCACTTTCGGAGTGTAAGTTACATTTGCGGCGCTTAAAGACTGTGTAAAAGGGCGGATCAAGCTATTTTACAAAGTGCTCGATACGTGCCAATATTACATTTCACTCAAGAAGACGTACTTAAAAGGCAATACAAAAATAATTAATAGCTGCTGATAAAATATTCCTACAACACCAGAAACAATCACATATACTAGAAGGCAAGCAGTCCAATGCTCCGCTGTATGTTAGCTAGGCGCTGTTCGTGTGTGTGTGTGTGCGCGCGCGTGCGCGTTGGCATTACTACCTACTGTAGTAAATATATTAAAAGACCTGAATGTGTTAGGATTTTTCTGCACAGGTAGCGAAGGATACAAACAAAAAAATGCAAGATTATTTGCATAGAACATGCCAATTTCCGAATGCTGCAATCATTGTGATTTTGCCTATTTTATTTGCAAATCACATTCCAGATGTGTACAGTGTATCTATCTATTAAACAGTATTTTGGTCTTTATTTGTATAAATTCGCCCCACACCTTTCGAACCTAAAAAAAACTTGTAATTCTGAAGCAGGTTTTAATGATTAAGTGTACAAGAATCGAGTATTGAGAATCAAAGTATTTTTAAAGGAATTGACAATCAAGTATCTGAATGAAAATGTTGGAATCGTCCCATTAGTAATTAAAACCACTTTGTAGTACATATTAACTGTATTTAATTTTAAACTAACAGTGTAACATTATAAAGCCTATTTAGGTAGGTTGGACTCAATGTCTCGTTGGCAGCGAGCTCATTACAGGAACGAGCAAGTTGCTCAGAGAAACAGGAATGAGGAAAGAAGCGGCCATGACCTGTACTAAGGAAGCACCGTAGCATTCCTTTGGTGTGATTTTGTAAAGCCATGAAAAATTGAAATCAGGATGGCTGGATTGGAAATCGTACCTAGGTCCTCCCAAATGTGAGTCCAATGGTTGTCCAATGGTTTCGCACTGCGCCATCTCGCTCAGTTCTAAAGCCTGTTTAATTTCAAGTGTCCATGAAAGTGCTCACAATAAACGGTAGTTTAGTGAAGTGTGAACATATTAATAAGGTTTCACTGTACTTGCTTTTTATTTTTTTAAAACTTGATGGAATTTTTGAAAGGTTAATTGAACTTTTTTGAAAGCCACGCTTTGATTCTTGATTTTCCATATAGTCTAATGTAGAAATTATGTAACATGCAGTGGACCTTATAACTAGATTATTTTTAGACATCAATTTTTACTCTAACCGTTAGATGTCAGTTTCAGTAGCCACAAATGTCAACATTATACATTATTTATCTGAATGTAATATGATCACTAATTTTCAACCTTCGTTGACAGGGAAAACTATTCCTTGGTATGTTTCTGAGTAACTTCTAGGCAAAACAAATTGTAATTTCTTAAAAGCTAGTTTTTTTACAAAATAGTAATCACATTTCATTATTACTGTCGCTATCAATATTGTAAACTATAATCAGGAAAGATATTTGTTAAATCACTTCTGGTATGTCACATTTGCTGTTGGTTGCTTTGTCCGGTTGATTCTTTGCCACATTCGCATGTTAACTTCAGAAACTCCAAAATGCTACACAGCAGCATTGCTTTTGTTCGACTCTACATACAAGGTAACCAAATAACTTCTTGCCATATTTGACATATCCTGTGAAGAAGTAATGACAGATTTAGAAATGTGTGCATTACATGATGAAAAAAAAAAATTGGTCGGGTGGGAGTGGGGACATTGACCTTGACCGGGGACATTGACCTTGAACAATACAGGTGTGTTGCGCACTCGCAGCAGTCATAGTTCAAGCAGTGGTAGAGAGAAATGGAAGTGTCGAAGGAGCTCTGCTTTATGACTTAAAAGTGGGCTTGTCCACAGTTGCATCAAGTCGCTGAGTACATCTAGCCTTTAGGGATAATACTGTGAATGAACACACCGCCAGGCATTGATTTCAGATCAGGTTGGGAGATCTGTCACTTAGTGATGAACTCCAAAGTAAGCGGCCACAGGTCCTTGATGACAAGGTCATAAGGTGGCCATAGAGGACAGCAGCCAAACGTGGTGAGCTTGCCAAATGCTTCTAGGTGTCTGGTCAAACCTCACCTGTACTGCTTAGTGAAGGTTTTTAAGTTGAGCAGTACCCCACACACTGTCTGAAGCCAACAAGCGATGAATGACGGCCTGTTTCTCGTTGCTTTCTCGGCACCGCAGCACACTCGTTCAATCGAGTGCTCACCTGTGATGAAAAGGAGGTCCTGTATGACACTTCCAACCGTGCCAGACATTAGTTGTCACAATGGAACCCTGTACCTCACACCGCGAGACCACCACTACACCCATGCCAAGTGGTGCACTACAAGCTTGTACCAATGGGCCAAACCATTAGTATGGTCCTGTACTCGCGGCAGTTGGAACGTGTGCAACAGTCACTGAAGCAGGAGGAGCTAGCATTGGTTAGTTGCAAGGGTGTAATGCTCCTTCACCACACTGCCAGGTCACATGTGGTGCAAGTGACAAGGATACGATACAGCGACTTCACTGGGAGACTCTGTATCATCCACCATACTTTCCGAACTATGCACCAACACGTCATCACCTCTTCTTACTGGGAAATCCTTCATAAGTGAGGCAGATTTGCAGCAGGCACTCACCGACTTTGTTTTGTGGCATTGTGCAGCTGGAGGCACTTTGGCAATAGGTGTTGGATGCCCGATGGGGATTACTTTGAGGACTAATGGTATGCGACATCTTCTGTACACTAGACGCGGAATAACTCTGAACTTGAGCTACTTCGCACGTGAGGGGTGGCTGGTACAAGCGCGGAGGGGCGGTAGAAAGAGGAGCGGAGGGGCGGTAGAAAGAGGAGAGAAGCAGGAGTAAAACAAAGCCTTCACAGCAGGTAGAGAAAAGCAGAAAACATTGACTACTTACCACTGACATATGAAGTACTATGGCAGATCTTCAATGCCACTCGTTGCTCCAGCTGATGAGTCTGACCTGTAATTGCCACTATTGTCACTGTCCGCGCCACCTAAATTTATATTCACTTTATCAATTTCAATGTCAAATTGCACATCCTCACCATAATAGTTGTTCTAATGTGTCTTGACGTGATTGCAAATTGGTATCCAGTCTTCTGGCCTCATTCGGTTAAATATGTCCTCACAGAGTTTTTTCACATCTGTCAAATTGCAAGTAACATTTTTTGAAGCAACTTCTTTAACTTTAGTCCAGATACTTTCTATCGGATTCAAATCAGGATGATAGGGTGGCAGACGAAGTAGTGTGTGGCCGTGATTTCCTAGTAGTCTGTCTACCGAGTACTGCACTTGCCGAGGTTTGTGTTGCTTTATGAGGTCATACAAAGTTGGTTTTAGCATGTCGCTAGTAAACAAATTATTCTCCTTACCTTTACATTGCGTTAGGGAGCATTATCTAACACAACAATACTATCAGGTGGAAAATTTGGTATTAATTGCTTGTTAATCCATTTTTTCAAAATTTTCTTTATCTTTATTCATATTTTTGTGATAATCACTTGTTGCGACTTCCATATTGCAAGATCATTAGGGACGAAACCGTTTTTCCCTCCTGCGTGAATAATTATTAACCACTTACCTTTTGCCACAGGTGCTAGCAGACAGTTGAAAGTCTTGTAATTCCACATTTTGATATTGCTGCCTACTCTTGAGATATTCTAATAAGTTTTTGCAGAATATCTGATTTTTCTATTAAAACCAGGTGCTGAGATTTTGTCGTACCACAGCTTCGTCGAAGGTATCAAGGTTTTCTTCAGTTTCTTGTTGGAGTTTGAGAAAGGCGTTCCTTCACCTGCTTCTTTCTGATTAGCTTCCCCCTTAATTGTTTGCACTGTGGTACGAGACAAACCCGTCGCCTTAGATGTTCTCAGCTGCGCTTTCTCAATCTCGCTTCGTTTTCCATAAACTGCAGAACATTGTAAACCATTTCTCATGCCTGTGAGTGCAGTTTCTTACCTTTTACTTTAGACGAAACTGGAGGCATTTTAATGTACAATGTTGCACTGTACGTAATTCACTGTGTTGTCTCCTGCATATTAAAGAACAATGACTGCAGAAGTGATGAACTTCACACACACAAACCTCGGATACAAACAGTAAAGGAAAACGTGTCTACGTAACGTGGATGTGCTTGCAATACCTACGTTTGCTTCAGACTCGACAAAGGGACTACATTTTCACTCGGTATAGTTGTTGCAGCCGTGCTGGTTTCAAGTACGCGTTAACGCTCTTCGGCTTCGCCTCCCCCCAACATGACTCACACTGTTACATTCCATTTGTAACAGTCGTCCAGGCTCAGAGTTATTCCGCGTGTAGTGTATATCTTTTTGTTTCCGACAGTTTAAGACTGCAAGAACTTCTTTAGTTAACTTATACCTTACTACCATTAACACAAAATTTGCATAAAGCTAGACGCAACAGTTCTTTGGAACCAAAGAACTGGTTGTTCCGTGTATTTTCGAATTGTCCATTTAAACAAGTAACTTATTTTAATCACAAAGAGCAAGTTTGCCTGCATAGGATGATAGTGATGAAACAAATTGAGTTGAGTGTGCCACATGCATGGAGTGCTATTAATCTGTAGTTTATGGCATGCACATATAGTTGTCTACTTTCATACTGAAATGGTGAGGACATCATCATTTGTTGTTTTGGTAAGGTTGAAAAGTCAGGTACTACACCCACTTAAGGTGTTTTTTTAATATGCATAGTTATTCTTACTTTCTAAACAATAATATTTTTTCCATATTTTTTTTTTTAATGTTTAGTTATAGCAGGAAAATCCTAATTGAAATGTCTGGCACAACTCTAGTTATGCAGAGACAAGAAAAAATTAAAATTCAACCCTTCATAAATCATTGTCTTACGATGGTACTTGTGAAATGTTAGGGCATGAAACTGTATTTCTTAAGAAGCTCCCAGCATAACTACTGTAAGTACTTTAGCAAGTGCTTACGNTACATGTTTAGTTATAGCAGGAAAATCCTAATTGAAATGTCTGGCACAACTCTAATTATACAGAGACAAGAAAAAATTAAAATTCAACCCTTCATAAATCATTGTCTTATGATGGTACTTGTTAAATGTTAGGGCATGAAACTGTATTTCTTAAGAAGCTCCCAGCATAACTACTGTAAGTACTTTAGCAAGTGCTTACGAGTGGTTCAGTTTGCTCACGTGGTTGTACTTGTGAATGCTCCAGGTGCGCAGCGTGGTGGCAGACACGAGGCAGAGCATCGACTTTGCGACCCTCGACTTGCAAGTCATCCTGCAGGAGTTCTCCTCCATATCGTGAACACCGATTGTGTTTTCCAAACACGTTGTATGTGTGCCTGTGCGTGTGGTGTGGTTGCTCGGGACGGGACGTGCTGTTTGCTTGTATCATCACATTATACTTGTTTCAGTCTGAAAGTTGCTCACTTGTTGTTTAAATAAATAGATTGAAAATCGTACCTGATTTTTTGATGCAACATGTTTATGTACTTGTAGTTTTTATTGTATAGTAAAGATAATTTTCTCGAGTCCATTTTTGAAATGATTTTCCTGACTTGGCCTAGTGGATGGAAGTCTAAGTTAGTATTTGAGTTGTCCAGATGTTTCCCCGCCTCCTGTCTCTCTCGCTCCCTTCTTCCAACATTCACTACTCATTACTGAATGTTTGTATTATCAGTTCGAAATGAGGAATCTCGAAATGTAGGATACAAAAAACAAAGCTGAAATATAGAGGTCTATAGCAAAACAAAGAAACACCCACAGTTGCCTGGCTTTTACACTGTTTATTTACAATTGCATGCACAAAAATAATCACGCCACAGCTGCAGTCTTACATAGATCTGAACTCTATAGCGTAATGCAAGAAAGTCTCTAGTTTGTGTCTGCATGCCTTGTGTATTTCATAACCGTAAATATTAGGTAAGCTAACCTACATTGAATATTTCAGCCATTTTGTTAACACAAGCTGATCTGAAATCAATCCTCTGCGGCAGGGGAGGGGAAGGGGGCGTTACTGTCCTTACCAGGGGAGAGGTGGGTCTGCGACTGATGGCAGCTGTGATGTAGATGGTATCTCGAGGTGGTGGTCCCTCCTGTTCCAGTCCCACCCAAACGATAGAAGATGGAAGAGGGGAAAGCAATAAAGTGATTTACTGTCAAGTAGTGGGTTAGATAGCATGATTTTATTCTGAGAAAAATAGACACACTGTCCGCGTCTGTACCCACAAAGTTAAGGGCCTTAAGAGAGACATCAAATACCACCCTTAACTAGATGCGTAATCCCACTGACGATCCTGATAGTTAAGGACGTTAGGAGTAGGGCACACAATTACTTAAGACGTTCCTTGAGCGACGAACACCGGCACTTAGCTGTTTGTTGCTCCTGCTGGGGTTCTTTCGACGGCAGGTTGAAGTCAGGTCAGCGTGACGTTCTCAGCTCTCTCTTCCTTCGGGGCTGGAGTAAGGGCTCCAGTAGGCGACCTCTCCCCCGAGGTTGCCGGCTCCTACTGCTGTTTGGACGGCACGTCGCCGCATATATCTTTGCGCCGGGCTTAGTGCACCGCTGCGTGGCCGTGTATGCTCGCTGCCGGGCTGGCCGGCCTCTCGACAATGCACCTTGCGAGGCTACCAAGTTGCGGCGGGTTGCATCGCCGCCCGCTTGGGCACGGAACATACGGAACTCGTGTGCTACTCTCTTGTCAGGAATGCTGGTTAGAGATGGTGGGTGCTTTAGAATACAAGCAGTATGCAGCACGTGCCAAGATAAATGCTGCTCGTGGGAGGGAAACGTAAAATATGTAACCCTCAATGTTATTTGCTACCATTGTTGTCATGTGCGTGTGGTTGGAGGGTAACTAGGCACTAGGGGGGATTGCCACGGTTCGGGAAGGGAGGTGCAAAAACAAAGGAGCCCTTCATGACGTCATGTCGCGTGAAATTAACTCGCTAGGCGTATGTACGCTCAACACAAATCACCGCCGCCATAGTTTTAAACAGATTTAACTTTTTTTGTTTTTGTTTCGGCAGATGGTTTAAGGGTAAATACTGAGAAATACCTACATATTATTGCCATGGGCCAGTGAATGTATTTTTAATAGACTTTTATTGCAATTTATTCCATTTTAGCAAGAATATTTTATTCTTGTCAAACTTTTGGTATTTTTTGATGGTTTCCAAAAACATTTACTTTAGATCAATGTTTTTGTTACCTACATGTTTGTTACTTCAGGGTTCGACTGTAAGTGTACACGTGAAGTTTCTCCTATATAGTTAACATAGAAACTGTTCCCTTCAAATACATTATAAAAAAATACATGGGTGCATGTACGGGCGTTAAAAGTTATACTTCTTTGGCGTGAATAAAATAAAATTTTACTACGTATGCAAATAATTTATGTTAAGTAGAAAAATGATAAAATGTCCAAAGAAAAAAGACATTAAATACAATTCACAAAGGTTTGATTAAAGGACATAGTTAAATATTTGAAAACACTCTATGTTGTGTACCTTGCATTTGTATATAGCTAGACGATACGTGCATGCGCGTTGGGTCATACCCCTACCACATTCACTGTCGAATTTCGTTACACTGTGCGGGCGCAACTTCCATTACACACTAAACTTTTACCCTCAAAATGCCAAAAGAAGTATAACTTCAAAAGTTCTATTGCATTTATGAGTTCATTTGTAACATATTTTTTTCTTATTTTTGTCTTTACTTAAACTTACATGGTTTGCTGTATTACTCTACTTTTTAGGACACTGCAAACTGAAATAAGTTAAAAATTGCTTTTAATTTAGCTGCACTCCACCAATAACATTGTTAGAGAATTATAGTAACTTAAATATAAGTAAAAAGCTTTTTCACACATCAGCAGCACTTCTGTGAATTGGCATTACAAAATTGGCACAGCAGTGATTCAGCACATCCGCATAATTTTGTGAATAGGCACGGCTCTAGTTTTTAGTTATATAACCACGACTCATTTTTATTTTATATCCTTTGCAGCCATTGCAGTCAATAGGCAACTCACGAACAAAATGCTGAATTTTCACAATTTTCTTCCTACTGTCTTACAAAATCTCAAAACAGAGAGGTTTTCAATACTAAATAGTAAATAACATATTTTATCGCATATAAGTCACCTGCGCTTATAGGTCAGGTCACACCCTCATTTTCAAGGGATGTTAAAAAAAAAATTAAAAATAACATTTATTGATTACAGATCGCGCTCATATTCGTGCACGTACAACGTCTGAGCCACCGATGGCTGATATACGCGACCTTGGCAAAGGAGGTGTGGCAGCTGTGCCCTTGCAAGCAAGCAGTGTTGCCAAGCGCAGTCACAGTGCGCCGCAAGTTGTTGGACGTAGTTCGTTTGGAATGTACAGAGATAATGCTCCAGACACAGTCTAGATGCTGGAGTTTATATAAAACACCCTTATAACCATGTACTTTAATTTGAAGTGATCTTTTTACAGGACAAATTTTACCAAACTTTATATATATATATATATATATATATAAAGTATTTATAACAATGTATGTTAAAGGCAAAAACTTAAACATTATCCCTGCAGTTTATCTTTGAAAGTTTTAAATAAATGTGCAAAATAAAGAGGCATTTAAAAATTGTGTTTCTTAATTCCCTTCGCAATCCTTAACAGAAAAAGAAATTTTACAAGAATGGAATTAAATAACAGGAATAGATTCTTGCAATACATCTACTATTCTCAAAAACTTCCTGCGGAATGTGCAGAGATAGCAGCACATTAGCGTTGGTCCTTGGGTATCAAATGTTAGCCTTCACATACAGGTCTTTCTCTTATATAGTCTTTGCGCCGCACCTGGTGTTGTTCTGACGTTGTGGGAATGAAGAAGTGCGACATTGTTTCGTGATGGAAAAGCAAAGTACATGCACCGCAGGTTTCAAACTGAAAGTGATTTGTTAGCTGAAGAGTACGGAAATCGAGCAGCGGTCCGTGAATCCGGAGTAAATGAAAAGTTAGTGCGGGGCTGGAGGAAGCTGAAAACTGAACTTAGCAATACAAACGCAAAGAGAAAACCATTTTGTGGTGCTAAGCAAGGCAAGTTCCCGGAAATTGATGCAGTTGTGCTTGAATATGTACGCGAGACACGGAATAATGAATGTGCCATTTCCTACGACATGCTGGAAGTGAAGGCTCGGCAAATTGTGCGACAGAAGAAAATCGATAACGGTCTCTTCAAAAGCTTTGATTGGCTGGGTCGTGTGCTTTATGAGACGCAATTATTTGTCAATGTGAAGGAGAACGTCAATTTGTCGGAAGCTGCCTGCTGATTATACTGACAAGATATTAAAATTCCACAAGTTTGTGATTGAGAAGAGGAAAACCATAGCATATTTGTTGTCACAAATCAGTAACGCTGACCAAACCTCTTGTTTTTTTTTTCTTGATATGCCACGGAATTCCACAATAGGTGAAAAAGGATCCTCAAGTGTAATGGTGAAAACAACCGGTAAAGAAAAATTACGGTGTACAGTGATGTTGGCAATAACAGCAGACGGGAGAAATTGCCACCATATGTAATTTTCAAGTCAAAAACACTGCCAAAAGGAAAGTTCCCGCGTGGTGTACATGTGTGTGTGCAAGATAAAGGCTGGATGGACGAAACTCTAATGAAGAACTGGGTAAAGTGCGTGTGGAATAACCGGCCTGGAGCATTACTCAAACAACCAGCTTCGTTGGTTTTGGACAGTTTCCGAGGGCACCTGGTGGAGCCTGTAAACAAACTGTTAAATAAAGGAAAAACTGAGATGGCTGTTATTCCAGGTGGCCTTACGTCTATTCTGCAGCCATTGGACGTGTGCATCAATAAACCTTCATAAGACAATCTGTGCCATTTGTATGGTGAATGGATTGTCAGCGCGGACAGCGAGCATACGCCAACAGGAAGAGTGAAACGGCCGTCGCCGGAACAAATATGCGAGTGGGTTGCAACGAGTTGGTCCCTCATCTCTGATGAAGTCATTGCAAAACATTCTAAGAAGACAGGAATATCAAATTCCCTTGATGGAATAGAAGACGACGACATGTGGCAGAGTGATGGCGATGTTTCAACAAGCAGCAGCCATGGTGGAAGTGGCCATTCTGATTCTTCAGACGAAGTGTAAATGGTAAGTTTGACTCCTCCATAGCAATATTCTTTTTAAATGAAGTTTAAACAGTTTGCCCATGTAATTTATGTTCATATAAGCAATATTTTTTTTTGCAGGACTGTAAGGGTTTTACCAAGCTACATTATATTATGAGTGACAAAAGCCAATCTTTTGTGTAAACACATAAAGAACTAATTATTCAGTAATATCTTTAAACTGTGTACTGTTTAGTTTGTAAGTAAAGTTAACTGTATTTGAAATTTCATTTATTTTTCCAGCACATTAATCATTTTTTTTCACATAGGTCGCACCCCTAGTTTTCAATAAAAATTTCTTTAAATAAAATGTGTGACTTATATGCCATAACATACGGTACTCTGAAGCACACATTTCCATCACACTAAAAACTAAAACCATTACAGTAATGACTATTCGGCCATGATAGAAACCATGCAAATCAATCTATCTGTGCTGTTGTGCTGCGATTGGTTGAGGCGAGACATGACAAGTTTCTTTGCAGGACACTAACACCATCTACCATTTAAATATGCAACTTCTTGAATTTACATCTGAGTTTCCTCCTCCAGGCTTCATACATTCTAGAGATTCCCCTTACAACAAGGAGGGGGGGGGGGTGTCTCTTGTTGACTTGCGAGGCTGAGAGAGGAGAGGGACAGGAGGCGAGGATGCCATGCTGGTTTATAGGTAACTGCTTCCCCTCTTGTCAGGCCTGTAAGGGGAGGGAGCAAGGCTGCACCTAAGTGCCCAACTTGCGGACACCATCAGCTGAACTGGAGAGCACCGCACCCTAGTGAAAAACCGCCACACGTTTAACGTGTTTCACAACAGTTATTAGATGTTTGCATTAAGGGCGTTGCCTATGGAAAAATGTGTTATTTTATATTTGAACCATGTTCAACTTGTAGCAATTATCTAAGACTACTTTATCCTCAAATAAGATATTTTGACTGCATGATTTTTGCAAAATAACATGTCAAAGTCAAAATTTTACTGTTTTTGTAACGTACAAATAAAATAAACCAAGCCATTTGCAGAAAATTTAAAAAGGGCATCTCAAAGATCTTGTCTTCATTTTAGGGTATGTTTAGCAAAATTTATTTTCTAAAAGTTTATGGGCAGCCAAAAATCAAAAATATGCAAGAATTTCCTTATTTCCATAAATTATTTAAAATTGCAAAAAAATTTCTTGTACAAATTTAAAGACGACTTGAAGTAGCTCTTGGCATCTTCTTTTAGTGTGAATTATCTTATTTCTGTATGGAAGATGGTTTTCATTATTTGTATCTTTCTAAAACAATAAAATTATGATTTTGACATGCCATTTTGCAAAATTCATGCAATGTAAAAACATTCTATCTGAGGAAAAGGTAGTCGCAGATAATGTCTACAAGTTGACTGTATGTGGTACAAATATAAAATAATATTTTTCTGTGGCCAAAGCTTAACAACTAGCATAAAACTGTTGTTGCGTGAAATCTTAAGTGACGGGATCGCAATATCCGATAAATAATAAAAGCAGATAACTTTATCATTATTTAAACAGAAATTTTGCCAGTACCACTGAAAATGAATGGTGTATGTATACCATTTATCGATGAATGCATTTTCCATACATTGATATACATATATAACATGTAATTTTGCTACTAAAATAGCACAAAGATGTAAAGATTAAATGCAATTTTTGCATATAGGTGGTGGGAGTGGACTAGAATCGACCCAAAATCAAACAGAATGCACTCAAAGGGAATATTTCCACAAGAAAACTTAAGTCATAAACATAAAAATGTATGCAAGTGAAACAGAAAGTCAATGCTTTGCATAGTCATCCGATTTCAAAGTCTTTCTTCCTAATGAAACCTTTTAAGATGTTGCTCAACTGGTTCTACAATACGATGCGTTGCGATGAGCTGTAGCCAATCAGGATAAAGCAGTAGTCCGCGTCAGTGCATCTGCGAAGAGTGTGTTGTGCAAAATTCTTGCATTGCGATTGTCTCCAATAGCATGCGACTGAGATGAAGAAAAATAATTGTTTGTTTACAAGGAGATTTAAAAAAAAACTATTTGTTTCAGTTTTGAATACTATGATTGCATAGACGCCGACGTCTTTGTATTTGCATTTTTATTGTTGCTGCATGGATATACAAAATAGAAGACGACACTTCCTAGTTCTTATACATATGGGCAATGTCATGAAAATCCTCTATTAACATCAGAATAATTCTCCTTCGTCTTACATGTATGTGGTTCTCTCCATATGTTTCTGCGTGGTTTTCATCGCACATTGCGTTCATACTGCCTTGTTTATCTTCTACCTATTTAAAACATACAGTGTCCCCAGTTTTTTTTTGCTTGTCTTTTGTTACATTCGTGAAGTCTGAAAATGTAATTTTCATCCTTGAAATAAATAGCAGGGCCATCTCAAACGGCATCCATCGTCGACAGATCACTGCTCAATGGTGAAACAGTAAATATAGCTCGTCGCCGCCCATCACATCGCTGTACTGTGGAACCGGCTTTATTGTCCGTCTCATATAACTCGACAAGATTATGACAGTCAGTGAGAGGCAACTTGACGTATACGAAACAAACAAAGTGCCATTTACAAAATCCTGTATCAGCTGATGCACTAACGAACAAAAGTTAATATTACGTTGGCTATTCTGTGTGAACTGCCGACGCACATCAGACAAGCAGCAAATACGTGGTAAGAAAGAATTCATAGCATAATTAATACATTTTATTTTACGTGGTCACAAAACAGCGATTTTTAGTGTTACAAACTAAACTTCGCGATAAAGTAGTAATGTAAAGGTGTTCAAAATTAAATGCACAATAAAACAATACGTATCCAAATGAAACGCAACTTCAAAACCTTGAGAGTTCTTTTCACGTCGTATCCCCACTCTTCATCCATTCTTTCCATATGTGCTTGATATTAATTCCAAAAGCATACAGAATATTGCATGGTATTGTTGAATTATTTTTTCCAATAATTTAACAAAATATATTTTAAATTCTTGTCGTTTCGAGCCAGTAATAGAAGAAAAGTCAACTTTTAAAAAGACTGGATCAAGAGGCAGGCCAACGTGCTGCTATCTGTTGAGTAACGCTCTTGCCTCAAAACTCGCCCTGCCATGCTATGCACGTCATCTGTCCGCTCTTTCCCAAAGCATTACCAGCCACAAAAAAAAAAATTGCTTTTGTGTGTAAAATAAATTTATGAATGGATACCAATAATTTTATTTTTCCGTGAGCTCTGCATAATGTTTATAGTAATATATATTTTGTGTACAACAATTTTGAGTACTAGCAATTTCCACTGAGCCGGTAATAGTTTGACTACGTCCATTACACGTCATGTTGTTCTCCTGCAAATCCATTTCATTGTTTCCGTGTTGTTACTATCTTGTATTAATTAAACGAAGGACGCGCGTAAATAGTTTTTTAAGCAATTCTTAAGTTATTTCATGCTGCATATTTCCAACTCAAAGAGTTTAGTATCAGTAATAGCAGAATTAATGCTTTGCAACAGTCGTCGGTGAGTTGTTGGCGAATAAAAGTGCGTTGTTAATCAAGTTTCCCAAATTATTTTTAAGTTCCAGTTATATTAGCTATGATGTCCAAAGTGTGATAAGAACTACAACTATCGTCTCGCAAATGTTAACCCAAATTCGCTGTCTCTGACAAATTAAAAAAGAGTTAGCAAATATTTAATTTTTGGAAAGTTTTTACATTTTTTTCCTTTTATAACCCACAAATTTTTTTAAGACAGCTCTCATTCCAAAATACTTTAAAATTTGTTTAGCATTACAGTACAATGGTAAGTGGATTAGCTGACATCGTGTTGATAAAATATACAGCCTCCACTTGATGCACCAGCTGATGGCTAAAGGATATATAAACGAAAAGTAAACATTGGCCTTACTTTTGTCGAACTGTCAAAATCTTGCCAAGTTACATGATACAGAGAATAGCTGTAGTGGTGCAGTAATTTACAAATTTTTTAATTGCAATGATGTAATTACTGCTTTTGGTCGGCCACTTCCAACACTTTCCACGCTGCACACACAGAGCTGATCAGATGATGACAATGGGAGCATTTCCGTCAGTAAATTATATACTAGTGATGGCCCGATATCCGGTATCGGTATTATCGGTACATTTACCATTATCGGAGATCGGCACTAAAGTATCGGCACATCGGTAAAGGTCATTCTAACCTCAAGTATTTTCTCTCCTCTGCTGCACACTTAATTTTCCCAACTCTTAACATCAGGCTGCAGCAATACGACTAAAAAGAACAAAATAATTAAAAATATCAATATGCAATAATTAAAAAAAAAAAAAAATTTCAATAAAAAATTTAAATTAAAAAAAAAAAATCCTTACGATAAAAACAAATTAGAATGTACATGCCCATCATTATTTTTCGCTTCACGGATTACATTTTTATTTTTGGTACAGCAGTCTTATGATTGACGTACGCTTCTCAAAGTAAACAAAATGATCGTGGCTTGTTAGCTTAGTTTTCATTCCTGTCCTTCCCTAACATATTTTTTGTAGACTAGCGACCTATTTGCAACTTTATCTTAGTTTTGTAATATGTTGTAGTGAGATATAATTTTGTATAATGTTAAACTATTTTTTTTGATGCTTTGATGTACCGAGCATAAAGTAAATCTCACTTAGCAGTAAGTCAATTTAGCTTATTGCAAACAAAACTTTTCCAGGCAGCAGTTTTCTCTGAGACACTTTAGTGACAAATGTCTGCTTACAGTATAATAAATGAAAATATCGGTTTACAGGTATCGGATCGGTAAAATCCTAAATATCAGAACCTTCATCGGTATCTGGTTTTTTCAGTATTGGGCCATCACTATTATATACGTTACTGTTTAAAAAGTTGTATGCACAAATTCCCCTCTGTTTACTACTCCTTGCATTTTACAGAACATTTTCTGGCATCACAAAAAAAAAAGAAACAAGGGGTTTTTACGTGGCCATGGAACAATGTTGCTGAGAATGAACTCTCACTAGAAAAAAAATTCCATTAGCTGGAGGGCAGGACAAGGGGTAACTGGATGCTATGAACAGCAACATGCCCAATATGATGACAAGCAAGAGGCTCAAACCTCTGCTGCAACAGCACAGCGCATGCACTCTATTGGCGTAGAACCTTTTATAACATTCTTGTTTGTAACTTCTGCCTGATTAGCAGGCTTACATCCCTTGATTCCAAAATGTGTTTTCAAAATAAAAACCCAGCGAAAATTTTATTTTGTAAATAGAAAATTTGTTGCATGTATTTTTTATAATAAGCAATTTTTTTTAATTACATTAATTAATGCAAGTGGAAAGCTTCCACACATTTCCAATTAAAGCAGTGTTTTTAGGTACACAAGTAAATTGGCAAAACGACATATTTGCAGAGCTATGGTGTTACATAAATTAGTATGATTATTATTGTGAGCACGAGAAAGTCATTCTGAAGCTGATGTCCTGCTCACATGGGCCTGCCCATGCCGCGCCCTGCTGGGGCGTCTCCCCCTGACTTGGGGTTCTTGATGGTCTCGTCCACCGACAGCACGAGGCATGCAGCCTCGCATGCTGCCGTCAGTGCATTTATCTTCACCACTGCCGGCTCCCAAACACACGCCTCAAAGTTGTCATCGATGTCCTCTTTGTTGATGTCAACACCGTACCAGTTGTGGCCTTCACACAAGAAACAGCAATCACACATCAGCACCAAATATATGCCATCAACATTATAACCATACATACAGTCAACTCTCGATTCTAAGACCCTTGGAACACGACCCTCTCGAAATAGCAACCCTTTTACCCGGGAACCGTGAAGGGTCGTAGAAATGAGAGTTGACTATCTATGTGAGATGCAACACAAAACATCTCTGACGGGTTGCTGTTTGTATTTTGGACTGCGTATTCACTGATCCTTAAATGGAATCCAATAGATGGATATGTTGTGCAACAGTTTTCTTTAAATTACTAACTGTCCTACAAACTGGCAGCTTACAGTAACTCACCAACAAACGCATCACTAACAGAAATAGGACCTATTACCTTGGGCATGCTTCTGTCGCAACTTGTTGAGGATTACGGTTGCATCGAACCCAGCATTGTCGCACAACTGCCGAGGTATGATCTCCAGTGCCTTGGCCACTGCGGCTATCAACAGCTGTTCCTTGCCTGCGATGGTTCTCGAGTAGTCTCGAAGAACTCGACTCAACTCCATTTCTATAGCTCCTCCTCCTGCACAGAGCACACTTCAATATTCACTGACAGTCAATAACTTTCATTTCTATAGTAGCTGTGTTCTAAGAAGCCACTAAAAGCCTCTATATATAGACACACTCAGACACACGCGCACACACACACAGTCTTCGCTACGCGACAGAGCTACTACGTTTCCAACGGTAATGCAATAAACAGCATTCTTTGCTGTGTTTATCATCAGATGCTTTCGAATCTACATGACTCAGTGGCTGAGACTGTGGATGTTGTCCATTGATTTAATTTACGGTTTCGTTTTAAATTCATGTTGATTTTACACCATATACAATTAAAAGTCAACTTTACGAAAGAAAAAAAAAGACATTTAGTAACAAAAGAAAACATCTTTGCAAAAAAAAAAAAAAAACTAATTAATCCTCATGAAAATGTAGTGTGTAACATTTTCAGGCGAAAACATATGCTTAGAAATACGAGCGACGTTAGGTGCAACTTTTTTGAGCGGTGGATAATCTTGATAAAATTTCTATGTTAGCTGGTTAAAGGTGTGGAAGCAAAAAAACACGCGGCCGAGAGCGGATGCAGCTTCCCCTCTCGGCGGCTTGTCGAGGGAGGAAGAAAGGTGCGTAGCTCTGAGATAGAGAGAGAGTGTGGTAGGGAGGGAGGGAGGGAGATACAGAGAGAGGATTCAAGGACACAGCACTGGTTGCTAGGTAACCGCTTCCCCTCATGTCAGGCGTGTAAAAGGAAGTAGCATGCCAATGCCAGTCCATCCGCGTCAGCTGAACTGTATAGCGCCGTGCTGCAGTGGTGATAAACGTTGGAGAAGATACATAAGACTGTTGGGGAAAACTGTTATGTATTCACGTAAAAAAAGTAAAATTTTAATTAGGTGATGAAATATGGAAGTTTTGTAAATTGGTTGGAACTTGTGGAGATGTTCATTTTTTAGGTCACGCAAAGCTTGTATATAATGCATAAGTTGTAATAAAGTTTGTTTGACCAAAATAGTTTCAGTGGTTATCATTTTACGCTAACATAACCTCACTTTCTTTTATATCTTCCAGCCCGCTGGTAATATAAGGACGGGCTGCTACGTTACCCTCTACAAGGGACATTGCGAACAACAGCAGCACAAGTCCGACAAATCTTCGTCCCTCCTCTCGTATAACTCACGATGACAAGACGAGCAGGTATAATTAATTTAATGAAAATGAGAAAATTTACAAAAGTGATTTCCTAAAATACCTTATTATTTACTTTACTATACACGACAAAGCCACACCTATATACCTTCCTTTGAAGACAAAAGTTACACTCCTTATTTGTATTTCTCATGTCTGGATAATTTTCATAGCCTCACTTTCTTTTAAGCTTGGCAGCCTGTAGGATTTCAAGATCACGCGTTGCAGCTGGTTATAACTTGTCTATGACGTAATCATCTGGGAATGTATATAAGTGGGAGCAAGAGTGTCACATGTCACTTAGCTCTGAGCCTTTGGATAAGACACATAAGACTGGTTGGGAAGAAACAAATAAGCAACTTCCCCATGCCAGACTCCTGCACCAACAACAAAAAACAATGATTCAACATGCCACGAGGACACTACAGAAGGAGAAGATACTATCCTAGGAAGATATTTAGGAATATTGGTGGATTTAGTGCTGATGTTGCTGAACAGGATAATGAATATGTTAAACAAGTTGCTCAGTGTCAAGAAAGTAATCCTGGTAGTTTGTTTGACCGAAATCGGTTCAGAGGTTTTCATTTTAGGCTAACATAACCTCACTTTCCTTTAATCTTGGCAGCCCGACCTAACATTACCGTCGGGCTGAGAGTGATATTTTGATTGATGCAATATCCTGTCAACGATAAGAGCGGTTAACATCATCATTATTTAAAAAGTAATTTTGCAGGGACCACTGAAAATTAACAGTGGTTACAGTTTATCAGCACATGCGTTTTCAGTATAATGAGAGTTTACTGTATATATAGCATTGCCACAGCCCCCCTCCCCCCCCAAGCAAGTATAGTTTGGCCGTACACACCACAGGTCTAAAACACAAGGGTAGCAGATGGCTACCGCCAGTAAGCAGACTGCTCGCACCCATTGCTCATCACATGCAGAGGGGTTAACCACTGCACATCTTGGCTGTGCCCACCAGCATACTTTGGTCTCTCCCTGTGCTCCCATCACTCGCACATGGGACCAGAGTACCAATACTGCCCCCAAGGACTGTAGTTTGAGGATGTTCTTGTTCAACTCAATATCAGACTGCCACTCTGCCCATGCAACCACCGAGCTCTGTTTACTTCAAACACACTCTTGTCACGACCACCACCAGCCTTAGTGCTACACCCTGCGTCACTCGAGTTTGAGTCACAGACTACCTTACGGGATACCCTCGCAGCTACGTGCAGCAGTGTCTTCTGTGCACTTCAAGACAGACGTCGGCACCTAGGTCCGACCCTTCAGCTATTGGAAAGAGGTACAGGCTGGGTGTGGTTGTCTTTGTTGGTTTTTCAATAAAAACAAGCATACGCTACTTTAGATCGGCTTTCTCCACCAGTTCGCTGTACTTCTCTTACCCGTTCCCACTTTGACTCTCTTTCTGCACCACTTCCTCGACTACTCTTCAGGAGTTCGCACGACTGAGCTGCAGAAGGCAGCCGAGAAGGCTCTTGCCTTGACCAGGGAGGCTGTGCGGTTGGAACAGGGGACAATAACAGTTTACTTGGAACTGAGGGACAACGAAACTCGCCAGAGGAATCTGTCTGCCATCTGTTCAAATAAGATGGTTCCACCAGCAACAGGAAACTCCAACCACGACCCCCTCCCCCCGAGTTTCTATTCACAACCTGGCCGGTCTCTCCTCTCACACTGACACCACCAAAAGCGCAGAACCCAGTATCTTGCACAGCAGTTACTGCCAAGGTAGTTCACTGGCTTGTACCTGCAGCACTTGAATACAACCCTGAGGGCTTCATCCCATCCAGGACTTGAGCAAGCACCCTACTTCGGCCAGCTCCTGCAAGGGACAACAGGCGGATAAGTAACGCCCTTCTGCCTCGAGCTCCAACACTGCCAATCTCCCCATCTACAGGACACCAGTTTCTCTGTCACCAGAGGAGCAGAGGGGGGAGCTGTGGAAGCCACAGATTTGGATAATCCTTGCCCAGGTGAGGTTTAAAGACTTGGATTTGTGCAGTTTTTAGATTTTTCCTGGTTTTGATTGCAGGTAATTAGAAACTTACTACCCTTCGTTTTTTCAGAACGTTTTCGTTGATGACCGACATAGTTTTCATTATGTGTTGTTTGATTAACTTTTGCAATTTTTTTTTAAATGGTTAAAATTTTAGATTTTTAAAAATGTGCAATTTTTGGGACAGCAGTAAATAAAGACAATCATGATTTGTTTGTTTACTGCCTTCAATATGTACATTCAAACCCATATCCTCTGATTTAGCTATAAAATTCCACTTGGCTCACATGCAGTGCTCCTGCATATTTTTGCAACACAGGAGTTGCAGATACCTTTCAGTGATATCAGTTTATTCAGAGTACTTGTGTCTATTGAAATTAATGAACAATTTAGTAAAATATCAACTGATGCACCTGCAAATAGTCACTAAAAAGGAACTTTGTGGTTAGTAAAACTTATGTGCTACTCAACGCTTGTAAACATTTTTGGCGACAAGGGAAGGCCAAGTATATGCTTTTAGAATACCACTTTATTCGCAAGACAACTGCCTGTTTAATTAAATAAATATTTTATTAACACCAATCCTTTGATTTTTCTACAAGGAGCCATGGAAAATGGACCTCACACTCAGCAAAACTTATGTGCCGCTCGATGCTCGTAAACTTTTAAGTGAAAAGGGAAGGCCAAGTGCACACTTCTAGGATATCATTTCATACACCTGCCTACTGAATTAAGTTAATATTTTGGTAATTAATCCTTCAATTTTCCACAAGGAGGCATGTCACACTTATGCTAGAAGATAATTTAACACAGACTTCTGGTGAAAAATTGTATATTTCTATGTATAGGTGTTGAAAATAAAAATTAGTCCAAAATTTTTTTTAAAATATTTATTGCCACAGTCCCTAAACAAAGACCCTATTCCCAGAAACTGCATGGGGTCATATCCGTTACATTCTAATGTAACATAATTCTTGCTGAGACATCTTTCATAACCCAAAATTTATGTACAGAAATATTATTTATAGAAATACTAGCTGACCCGGCAAACGTTGTTTTGCCATAAAAAGTATTTCTAGTGATTATAGTATTAGAAAAAATTACTATAACTTATTGTAAGTGTGTGAGGATGTGGTATATTAGTGGAAGAGGCATGGAGCTCTGTGGACGACGACGGAATATAAAATTAGATAATTTAATAAATATTAATAAAATGGAAATACAAACAATTACAGCTTTGCGATCAATAATAAAGTTAATTAAGAAGTACACTTAATTATTGAAAATATAATTGTAAACACGTCACTACTACGATCTGAGCACAAATGAATAAGAGAAAGGTTATTGTGTGAGAGAAAGTGGAGACCGGCTACTCCGTGCTGTGTCACTGGGAGACACCTGGTGGGAATAAATTGTAACCTAGATCGATAAATGATCGATGATAATTGATCAGTTATCGACCTAGGGTAAAATTTATTAAATTACTAATATCGCTATAAAAAAATAAGGGTTGGTGGTAGAAGGGTGAAAATTTAGGAGGGTATGTATTTTTTGATGCCACATCATAAAAAAATAAAAAATAAAAATTTTGTTCAAACAATAAAAAAAAATTGTTTGGGGGTGGCCACCCTTATTACTTAGGGGTGTAAAAAATAGATATAAATCTATTCTCAGACCTACCGAGTACACATAAAAATTTCCATAAAAATCAGTCCAGCCGTTTTGGAGGAGTTCAGTGACTAACACTGTGACGGGAGAATTTTATATATTAGATTTCACCACTCCTGGTATCACTTCATATTGACGAATATGATACTTATAACCAACAAATAAATTTCTAACGTGAAAAAAAAAAAAAAAAAAAATTGCAGAAATCGTCTCACCCACCTGCAACAACAGCATCATTCTTGATGGTCCTGCGGACAATCATGATGGCATCGTGGAGAGACCTCTCGGTCTCCTCCAGGAACTGCTCTGCACCTCCACGCAGAATAATGGTGCACGTCTTGGCATTTGGGCAGCCCGTGAACAGGTTGAACCTGCGAGACAAGCATCAGCCACTCTCTACATCACCTGATGTTTCCAACTTTCAAAACAACATTTTATGCTGTAGAATTAAAGATAATCTACAAACACGAAAGCATGACAATATGTGGAATCTTTAGAAACATAACTCAGAAGCATGCCAATATGTGGAATCTTTACAAACATAACTCGGAAATAGTAATATCAAAACACAAGTAACAAAAGTATTTTCTCTAGCCTACCAACACTATAGGCCGCTTCACTGACTAATGAATACATTTATACAGGATTGTTCGGTTAAGATGTTCACCGCAAATATCTTCCGAACCTCTGCAGGTATCAAAATTTTCATTTTGTAAATGGTACCATGGGGCTCACGTGACACCATCTACGTCTGTTCCTAGAAGTAATTACGTACTGCGATATTGAAATCAATTTTGTTTTTTTAAATGGGAGTATGCCAATTTCTCCCAACAGCATAACATGTTATTAAGTGGCGAGTTCAGTAATGTGATTATTTTGAAAATCCGACTAGCACTTTTTGAGATAAATAAATATTTGGTCTTTACAGGAATATTTGTTTAAAGAATAGAAAAAAAAAAAAAATTAATAACAATATTCAATGTAGTTTCACGTAATCTGGTTCAGTAACACAAGAAAATGGAAGATAAAACGAATACTTTGAACAAGGACGTGAGTTTAAAGTCTGGCAACTTAGTGTTAATTGAAGCTCACCTTGTCAGTTCAAAAGTGGACTATTTCACAGTTCCAAGTTGGTTGTGAAATGGAGAGGCCCATTGTCAGAGTTTCAACTCCCATCACACTTTTAATTGCAGATCTAAATTCCCCAAAAATGATTTAAAACGTGCATATTAGTCAGTGCAAGAAATATTACCATGCAAAAAAATAGTTTTTGTGTACACCTCCCAAAAGATCTTCTGTGTCTGCATATTAACCAAAAATTCATAACAGGCACAACAGACCAACCACAACAAAATACAGGATAGCTTAATTCTAAGCAAGACTGGAGGAAGCAATATCTAATATATGTACATTTAAACTGTGAACTTGTGGGTGGCAGTACTTACCTCTCCCCACCAATCTGGCGCTCCTCAAAGAAGCTGCAGCGGCCCAGCACAGCATCCTTGAGGTCATGTACGGTGGACATGACGGAGCCCCCACAAGCCTTCATCGTGCGCTTGAGGTCCTCCTCCGGAACCCGGCCCGCGCAGAACAAGTCCCTGCCAGGCAGTACACAAAGTCAACCTTGTTGTATGAGCAAAATGCCAACAAAACTAATTACCAAACTTTTCTCTACTTTTATAACCTATCATACTGAACAAAGAGAATAATTCTGAGAAAACTGAATAGCTACAGCCTTCTTCGCATGAAGTGAAAACTGCGATGGCGTTGGCCACATTACCACAGCAGAATCACGTGTTCCCAACACTATCTCGCTGCAGTGTCCAGCCCCAGCCAGCAAAAACTTCTACGCTATTTTCCCAGTAGACTGAGATGCAGAGAAGAGCAGTCAAAGAATACGTGGGGCCAGTTCCTTTCCTGTGCGGTCACCCAGTACTCAAGCTTTGAAGAATGAGTGATATTACACGAAGCAAAAAAACTAAATGGGTACTAATTTTAAACTTCAACATCAACCATTTTTTGATGTTGAATATGACACTGCATTCAAAAATTATCACTGCAGCAAATTTATAACACCATTGCCAGAGTTGCCAACCAATATCAAGTCCTATCAGCAGTAATCACAGTCAGTCATCAACAGTCATCAGTAGCATGGGCTATTCACTGTAAAGTGAGCACTTTTGAAAGCCGTGTCATTTGGAATAATAGTCACTATACGAGGCAGAGAACTTCTTGGCCGCTCGAGGCTGGTCGATTAGCGGTGCTCCTCCCACTTGCTGATGCCAGTAGCCTATCACGGCTGTGCGCTTTTGCCTAGTTTGCAGCGCTACAGTGGCCACAGCGAGTCGAGAAATATGTTTCTCAGAGGCGCTCTAAAAATTGTGAATGATTTCATTAAAATTAGATTAATTTTTACAATCCCCTTATTTTGCTGATTAAGTACGTCAAAATCGTAAGTCTGTATCGTAATACGTTCGTGTTTTATATTATCAAGGAATGTGCATAACAACTGGCATAAACTTGTGGTTATTTTTCAGAATACAGAATATTTTTCCTTCTTCACCTGAGAGGAAACTATATTTCATAGATTTATCTAAATGTTTCGCCCTTGCTTTCGAAGTAGACGATAATGAAGCCTTGACTCTACTTAGTCGACAAAAGATAATGCTGCCTCACTCCACCGAGCTTTGGTTACTCTGTTGCCTGTAGCCCCAGTACCGAGATGGACTAAACGATTCTCACTGTTTTCCATTTGCTTGCATTTTATGTTTACATTGAAATCATGGCACTATGCACACATTGTGCTAGCATTAATAGTTACAAAAAGGAAGTGGTTCACAAACAAGGTCAATCTGTAATCTTTAACATATATTCTTTTTTTTCTTTTTACTAAATGATTAAAAAAATTACACAAAAGCATAAATCTCAAACAAATTAACAATTTGACAGCGAAAGCGTGTGATGTCTGTGAACATACAGTGCGACAGAAATGTAAGGAAGGAGAGGGCAGCATTGCATCTACGTCAAAAGCAATATTTGTGTCAACTAGGAAAAAAAGGTATGCCAGGAAACGAGTGACAGATTGAGACGGTTTTCGGACAACGGTGTAGATTTTTACGATATGGGGGAAATTCAGACAACAAAAATAATTTTTGCAGCTATGTGTAAGAAAATAGGTAAGGTATACGATTTTGACAAGTTTCTTGGTAAAATGGTTGAAAAGTGAAGTTTTTTGTTATAATAAATCTAATGATGGGCGAAAGTTAGTACTGGAAAGGAATGCCATACAACTGTTCCGACACAGAAGAGGAACTTGCGCAGCTACAGAAAAAAGATGAATTATTTTTTCTGTACTGCAAGCAACTGTACGTAAATAAAAATTATTGCATCTACGTTTAATTGACTATGATAGTTTGAAAAGTTGTATGTCACAAACTTTTTACTATGAACGTAAAAATTTAGGATTTCATCTGTTCAAGATGTTTCTTCTATACATATTATAAAACTCAACATATCTCTGTCCGTCTGTTAGTTCGCTTATCACACGAGAACCACATATCCGATTTACGTGTCTTTTTTTAATTCATAGCTATGTTCTCTGGTCAGGTTTTAGTATATATTCGGCTACATAAAGTAACATAAGGAATAAGCAGTGACGATGATAGTGAATCAAGTCCGGAAAAAGTTTGCCGCCAGCGCGTTATCCTGTAATACGCTGTCTAAACCAATTCCCACCTATACTTTAAGACAGTCGATCCCAATCTTTATGGCTTGCGGGCCCCTTCCACGGAACAATATCTACCGCGGACCCCTCTTACTCAAGTACTTACTTAGATTTAGATACATGACACTAAATTTGCAGTTTTGGGTAAATAAAAGTTTGGTAAATTAGCCAGGCCATGCCTTGCATCTAGACAGCTTCGGTATTTAGTTTTGGTGGCTGCGTAGATAGAAAATCCAGATTCGCATAAGTAAGTTGTGGCAAAATGAAGAAGAACCCGTTTCGCTTTTTCAACGAGCGGTTGGAATTGGAATTTGAGTTTTTTAATTTTATCTATTCACTCTACGTTTATTTCTGTAGTAATGTATTAACTTTTCTCGAAGTTCGCCGCGGACCCCTTAGTTAGGGTCCGCGGACCCCCAGGGGGTCCGCGGACCACAGTTTGGGAAGCCCTGCTTTAAGAGATATCAAAAATTTTGTGAAAAAATAATTTTTCGCGAGTCGGTTGACCGTACGCGGATGTGGAGAGCCATGAGGGGCGGGCGGGAGCGAGGGAGGAGGAGGAGGAGGAGAAGTAGAGTGTAACACAAGTCGCGTGCGCTAGGCTGGCACTCAGTCGGCTCGCGTCATTAGTAACAAACTAATCACGTTCGAGCATATAAGTGTATTTTTTGCGAGTTCACTGTGAATTTTGAATTTGATTATTCATTAAAAAAAATTTTAAAAAAAAGCGTAAACAATAATTTTGTAGTCCACGCAAGCGGAGCCGCAGGCACAGCTAATAATTAGGGATGGGTCGAATAACAAAAAATATTGATTCCGATTCCGGTACCGATTCTACAATTAAAATATCGGTTCCAGTATTCGGTTCCATTTTGAATACTTACATTTTGCTTGCAACTTCATTCAACCAATGCAGGTAAAATCCATTAAATGTTTTATTTAACCTACCGAAGAATAGAACAATAACAAAGTTTGAAGATAAGATTTTATGTATACAGATAAACTTGTATTAAATTTATTTAAGGTTAGTAAATATGTAACAAATTATTATTATTTTTTTTTTCACATTAATAGGTGGTGATTGTGATATGTTTGGAAAATACTTTAACAAAATAACCCCAGTGGCTCTAAAAGCCAAAACATTGTGGCATGACTTAAAGTATGGCCATTAAAAGAATGTCAACAACTCCAGTGGGTGGCCTGCTTAATTTTTCGGTTTGCTTCTTTTACCAGTGGGCTTCCTTTTTCTTTTTGTGGCTTCCTTTTTCTTTTTGCATCTTTTACAGTGACAGGGCGGCCCCACTCCCTTTTTTTTTTTTTTGCTTCTTTTATGCAGTGACCTGCTGGTTTTTTTTTTTTTTNTATGCTGTGACCTGCTGGTTTATTTTACTGTTGGAATACCACACCTCTAAAAAAAAATCACCAAACCGTTTAGGACTACCATTCCTTAATTTTTTTTTCATGTATGGCGCGCACCCCAGAATTTTTTCCCTTTATTTTTGGGGAAAAGGGAGCGCTATACAGAAGGCAATTATTTTTGTAAGGACAGAGTTTTGCAGTAAATTTATTGCTTTTTAGAAACGAGAACCCGAGTAGTTTTTGTTAACCTAAAATCGGTTCCGAGTCAAACTTCAAGAACCGGTATAAATTGGAACCGAAGAACCAACCCATCCCTACTAATAATAGATATAAAGTCCAAAACATATCATGTATGTGCTTCATCTTTACTTTATAATATATTCAAATGTTCCTGTTTATGTAAATAAATGTAATTTATATTACTACAATTGAGATTTTACGACACAAGTATTAAAATGGCGCCGGCGCTTGACAAATGTGGCAACAGGGTTTGGTAGTGCTCGCCAATAGGCTGATACTCGGTGGCCAAGAAGTTCTGTGCCGGGTATGGATATATTTTATTTTAGCCTCGGACATTATCTTCCGAGTGCGGTGGAATATACACCCTGTGTTTATTACTTCTCGACCATATTTGTTTAAAAAGGTGATTAAAGGATAAAGAATGGCTGAAAGAAAAAAGTAACTAGGACCACAAAAGTTCTTACTTTACCGTGAACAGCCTAGAGAACCAAATACTAAAACCGGATAAAAATTCAACACATTTATATCACTAACAAAGAAGAACTGAATAGAGCTACAGTTGGACCGCTATTCACAAGTAGCTGAATTAACGAGTACAGAGATTTTACAAGACCATTCCCAGGAACCATTTGAAAATCACAAAACATGACAAAAAAATAGAAAAATCCTGACAAAAATGTATAAAACCACAACAAAAATTAATTAAAAACATATTTGTTTGTCCAAAGCGATAAAATATATGGGTTGTAGTCCTGCTACTCTTAATTGGTATGCCACAAATTGAAAAAAGGTGAAAATCCATTTTAAAAATGTGGCAGTGGTGGTGTGGAGTATGCGCGCTGCCCTGCATCTGCAGGTTGGCCAGCCTGGTGGGTGACATGACGTCAGGTAAGCTTTGTACTACACCCTCACCTCTCCCCACACCTCACTCTTCCCCTAGTTCTCTCTCACAATGGCACACATACCAAAGCCGGTCAATAGCAGCACAAGTTCCACTATCCACCTTCAGGCCATAATCCCATGATCACTCTGCCATTTTAGTTTCTGTAAACACCCATGTACCACACACATTTTTTTTTCTTCTCCAAAATCAGAACTGCCAAACGTAGAATGTGCATGGTATATGGGTGCTCGTAGTACAAGGCATAAGGGGGGTAGGGTATGTGGTACATGGTGTGGGAGACTTGGCAACAGTGTGTCTGCATCTGGCGCAGTACACTAACTCATACAGGTGGCCAGACGTATGGTGCAACATCTTAAATGCGGAGGGGTCAAGCTGGGTCAAATTTAAAACCGATGTTGCGAAACACCAAGTAGAATTTTCCAGTGCGGTAGAAGTTATTTCCTGCTAAAAAACTACGCAATGCTGCGTTCAGACTTCTTTTTTGGCATCTATGAGTGGTCAAAGACAACTTTCTTGGGTATACTTTCATTCTCAAGACACCTGTCTATTCAAATAAATTAACATTTCATTAATGAAATGGTACTGAAAATTTACTTCTCACTCACTAAGCAACTTGTTGTCCGGTGTTAACATTTTTTTTGACAGATCTTGGGTATACTTTTATTAAGGAGACATCAGTATATTGAAATTATTTAACTTTTCATTAATAAACTATTTTGATTTTTTTCACAAGTTACTGAAAACTGACTTTTTACTCGCAAAGTGACTCGGCTCCCGGTGTTTACATTATTTTTGGGACAATGGGAAGTCTTATATACCGTTCTGGGGTATACTTTCATTTGGAAAACTTCCGATATTTCAAACTAAATGAATATTTTGTTAATAAATTGTCTGATTATTCTGCAAGAAGCTACTGAAAATTGATTCCCCACTCTTTAAGTTACTCGAGACCTAGTGGTTATCACTTTATTTGGGACAAGGAGAAATGATATGTAGCTATAGCGTTCTAGGATATACTTTTATTCGGAAGATATCTAATTTTAAAATCCTGTTATTTTGAACCCCAGACAATTGAAAACTAACTTAATTGGCATTTAATCAAAATCAGTTCACAACAATTTTATGAGGAATTTACGAGGCCATTCGCAAGAACTGAGACACCTAGCAAAATTGGGGTCCGACTGTATATTATACTCATATTTACAGCTTTGTCCAACCTACTTTTATTCAGTCTACTTAAGATTTATTGACACACAGCAGAACCCCGTTTCAACACCACCTGATTTTACACTTTATCATGCAGAGTAACGTTAATTTGTAACCACGGGCTATAGCATTATGCGAATAACGTTATTCACGGCAACAAAAATAAATTAATAACTTTTACTCGGTTATGTACCATGACGTTTGGGTGCACGTAACGTTATAGAGTTATCACATACTGTAAAAGTTCCGTACTGTATTTACCGAAATCACGTAACAAGCCAATTTGTTACTCTGTAAAATAACGTTATTCAATGTTACTGTTAAGTTATCCACTCTTGTTGCGTATGCTTTGCCCTTTTTGTACATATAAAGTACACACAAGCACATGTAATTGAATTTAGACAACGTATTTTTATCGCCATTTTCATCAAAATAACATACAATACACAAATTAATACCATCATAAAGAACAAGAATTGCCATTAAACAAATCTGTAAAACAAAAATCTTGACAAAAACATTATTTCCAATTTAAGTTAAATATACTATCTATCACTCACTACCATCACTAAATGATGACGCATGCACAGCACAAACCACGACAACAAATACAACTGATGCTTGCCTATCTGATGTACGGACAGATATACACAACTTCTAACCTGCCTTGAATGCATTGTGTACTGTATGCAAGCCACAGGCGCCCAAATTAAGAAAAGATGGTGCATCTGCATTCTCTTCATGTTCAGCAGCTTCCAAGATCTCTAACCATTTTTAGGTTAACATTCTGTCCATCCATTGAAATTTGTATTGTTTCTTTTTTTTTTTTAAATTCAGAGCCCACTAATTCCTGAAGAGAATGCAACAGATAACTGACACAGGTATGATTCAGAAGTCAAGTACCTACTAGTAACCTCCAACTTAATTTCATTCCGAAATTTAACGTGGATGTCCATTTGCTGCCTTTGAGATACTTTATTTAAGCACTCATCAAATGCAATAACTAAGTGGTTACAAGTTTTCAGGGTGCTTGTAAGTTTATCTTTGAAATATGGGGCTGTACCATGAACAACTGTATAGGCTAATTTACGGCATCTGTGCTTTCAGGAACATTACGGGCAGCGAGGATGCCAAAGCTGCAGCACTCCGAAATGACAGACGATTCATTACACTAGCTACGGACCATTTCATTTCTGCTTTTGACGTTTCGTCATTAAGCAGAAATTTAGCCATACCTGTAGGTCCTGCACGTGAACGCGACATGCCTGCACTTGAACATGGCAAAGATGAAGTCGCTGCTGTTATCAAAATGACATGTTCTGCTTCTTGTTCTTCATAAAAACATCCAGCGCCAAACTTTTTTTTTTGTCACACATGTTTCGCACCTTTATGACTGACTAATGCTGTTCTACCCATACTAGCAATACTGATTTTAAAAATACACAAATTACGTACTGCATTTGTCCGGCACTTTGGGTCCTTTTCCACCCAATCAAAATCTCCTGTATACGTGTTACTGTAAGTAGTAACCGAACACTTCAGCATTTCGATATGATCAACGCAAATTACATTTTTCAGTTAAAAAAAGCGTGGCTTGAACACATAATAGCCCTGCACGACGTAGTTCTATAAAATAAAATTGTTTCTAACTACACAATAGGTTCATGCAGCTTTTTTTTCGTAACTACAACGTAACACACACGGCAAACATAAATTCCCTACATCCAACAATTCACAAAAGGTTTGCGATGCATCTCGCCAAGAATAAAACTCTGTGAAGGAAGTAACCCAACCTTTTGTTATATACAACTCATGTTACTAACATGTCACACAACAAATTACTGCCAGTCACATTTTCAGTCCAAGTGCTTTTAAATACACAGTTTCAATATTATTGCTTTTGAGTAAGTATATACATTTGGAGGTCTGTATAAAATTTCTAGGTTTTTAAAATAATACAGATGATGTGAAACGCAATAGAAACAAATTAACTTGCACAAATATGGAATCAAATGGACATTTTGTGAATGGCTTGTGCGCCTGCGCGGTGAGATATGTGCACGCAGGCTTGTGCGCCTGCGCGGTGAGATATGTGCACGCAGGCTTGTGCGCCTGCGCGGTGAGATATGTGCACGCAGGCTTGTGCGCCTGCGCGGTGAGATATGTGCACGCAGGCTTGTGCGCCTGCGCGGTGAGATATGTGCACGCAGGCTTGTGCGCCTGCGCGGTGAGATATGTGCACGCAGGCTTGTGCGCCTGCGCGGTGAGATATGTGCACGCAGGCTTGTGCGCCTGCGCGGTGAGATATGTGCACGCAGGCTTGTGCGCCTGCGCGGTGAGATATGTGCACGCAGGCTTGTGCGCCTGCGTGGTGAGATATGTGCACGCAGAGTGCTAAACTTGATTATCGATCGACGTGTCGTGCGCACCTGACAGGCACGTTTATATAGACACACTGGAAAATACTTGTAACAACATTTTTAAAAATATTGTCAGGAATCTTGTCGTGAACTTGTATTGAAAAACTATTACAGAACATGAACAAACTATAAAGAATTCCTGGTTCACAGAGAAAATTCCTGGCCAATTCAAAGTTTTCCCGGTTTTTTTTAAAAATACCTAGCTATTTCCCGCATTTCCTGGTTTCCCGGTTGAGTGGCCACCCTGAGTTAGTGATGTCTAGTTTTTCAGATAGCGATAATGCTTTATGTTTAATCTTTTATCTTGTCCCAGTAAATTACAGTACTATACACCAGTCGATCCCAAACTTTTTGGCTTGCGGACCCCTTCCACGGATCAATATCTACCGCGGACCCCTCTTACTCAAGTACTTAGATTTAGATACATGACACTAAATTTGCAGTTTTGGGTAAATAAAAGTTTGGTAAATTAGCCAGGCCATGCCTTGTTATTAGTGGTGGAGGGGAATATCACTATAAAAAAAATTAGATTTAAAAACTCAACTTTATTTACAACACAAAAATCAAATTAAACAGAATGGAATAGATAGGTAGGTACAACTAATGTAGGAAATCGAACAATATAAATTCAACCTAATGATTTGAACATAGATTCAGCATGATTAATGAGAAGAATGAGGCTGTTTTAATTTGCACAATTTTGAAATATTTGGTTTAATTGTTGATAGCCGGAGTCGGATGTCAGGTTCAGCATCTAGACAGCTTCGGTATTTAGTTTTGGTGGCTGCGTAGATAGAAAATCCAGATTCGCAATAATGTATTAATTTTTCTCGAAGTTCGCCGCGGACCCCCTAGTTAGGGTTGGCGGACCACAGTTTGGTAAGCCCTGCTATACACTAACGATTGAAAACAGCCTCTTTACTATGTAGATTACACCGAAAAATGGTAAAATACAATTTCAGTAAGTTTGACCATAAATTTATATGTGGCTGTAACATCACTTACAACAGAGAAATGGTAGTAAAAGAGCACATGTGTTCGATAGGTACAAATCATAATAGAGCATAGAACATGTGTTCAGTAAACACTTAGTTTTTCTGACCACACTGCTGCGACTGCAGTCATACATGAAACAGCTGTGGTTGTACGTCTTTCGCCAGTTGTATTGTTCTACCAATAGGTATTCAAAATGGCTTCCAACACTTGTTTTGTTTATGATAATACTTTTTCTCTCTTAGTTTAATATACAAAAAGTACTATAATACATGGCATTTAAATGTATCATCTTAAATGGGTAAGATTTAAACAAGTCATGTGCTTTTTAAGCAGGATAAATATGCATTACATCTATAGGCCATGTTTAGGGACTTAAATAACACATCTTAAGCGGGAAACTATCTTCAGGGGGAATTTTTTAAACGAGTTTGACCATATTTGGTCCAAGAATCTATGTGATGCTGTAATATGCAAGTTGTACGACTAACAGAAAAGCAACTTTGTAGCAAGACATTGGCAATACTATGGCGAAACAGTCTTGTATTACCAACAACCAGAAGCAAAACAACTTCCCTACCAACTAGCTTTACGGAGTTGTACTTCAAAGCATGCGTGTTTTCTACTGCACATACAGGCTAGCTCACCTGTCTGCGAAGTACTGAGTGGCAACATCACCAATTGGTAACTTGGATAGGACAACCTGTGCCCCGCTCTTGTGGATCAGGTCCAGCTTCTCATATAGGATATTCCACTCAGCATCGACTATCTTCTGGTACTCCTCAACGCTGCCGACGCGTACCTCCGCGTTGTCCCGCTCCGCCTTCAGTTCCAGCTCTATGTTCAGCAGAGCTATCTTTGGGTTTGCGTACTTTTTGGGCTGCATTTCAAACCCAGCATACGAGAATGTCTTCTTGAAGGCCACGCCAGCCACCAGCAGAGATTCCTGCCGCACACAAACAAATTGACAATAAATACACAACAAAATACATTTAAAAGTGCTGTTCAAAAAATATGCACGTAAAACATTATCTTCAGGGGAAGGAAATAAAATATGAACATACACAAAAACACCATACACACAAAAGAAAATAATTAAATTCACTTTTCAGGTTGAGCTGATATAATATTTTAATTACTTTCACATAATTTGTTGTGATGTGTTACGAAAATTATAATTTTCATTCAAAGATATAGATATCTCTCAAAATAAAATTAAAAACTACAGTGAAATCCTGTTAAGAAGTCCCCACTTAAGAAATTTTCCTGATTAACAAGTATTACTTCTTTTTGTCCCTTTAAAGTCTTAACAAGAGTTTTATTTAAATTAAAAATATATGGCAGAAATAAGCCATTAGGGTACTAATTAAATTAAAACAAAAGAAGCAGACACAAAACACAGGTACTCACAGGTGTACTCGTGGATAGACATGCACATTTGCGCTGTCGCGATGTTTCGCTGACAGAGCCAGCTTCTTCAGGCCGACAGTGATACCACACTGCAGTCTGCTGAGCGGTGGGTGGAAAACAGGGAACCTAGCAGCTAGAAGGCAAACTTAAGAGCGACGGGAAATTTGAAAAGTGACAGTGCGGTTATCTTACATTTAAGCTAGGTGGCCGACTGGATTTGCAGATATAATGATGGGCCAGTTCCCAGGCACAACGTTATCTATGGAATTCGGGCCAACTAACTAGCTGAGTTTATTTACATTCGTAACATCATCAAGTTTTATCCAACAATCGTTTATTTTTTACAAAGCGGTGCGGCGGTCGAAAATGTGTTTATATGCATTTCCTTATGTAGAATATATTTGTAAATTGAATTATCATGTACTTTTATCTTGTATTCTTCCAGCTAACTGTATTTTTATCACACATATTCTCTGTAAATATGTGCGGTAAAAAAATACGCGTTTTGAACAAACAAAAATTTTGTAAGCGGGTCTAACGAAAAAATTTGTCGTTGAAAGTTATAGTTCAAAAACATAAAGGTAGATTTCTCTAACGTTTTTTTTTCTGTTCGTACAAGGCACTTTTGGTGATTTTATAATTGTGTGTAAATTGTTTACATTAGTCTCTCCATGAAATAAGCTTAAGGTGATGCAGAATTAAAATTTCATACGGCCGAATCATTATAATGTAGTTTCAGTACTCCAAATTTGACTAATTAAGTGTTTTTTGGCAGGGGTGTGATCAGAAGAAATCCCCAAATGCCAAATTTTTAGTCTGAATTGATAGAATAATTTTGGAGTGCACTGCAATGACGGCGTCATTATGGTAACATCAACCCAATTTAACCATCTGCCACATATTTGTGTGTTAAAATGTTAATTTTGTGCAAAGAAACATTTTTTTCTAAAAATATCAACTACAAATTTGAATGAATTTTGAAAAACTATGAATTATATTTGTGATTAGTCAGACCCAGGAGTCCATTAGTTCCATGCCAAAAATGAACTGGGCTATGATGGACATTGAAATTTTAACAAGAGTGTTTTGAATTTTATATGAATTTAATTGAATGTCGGCTGTCATCTATTTGTGAGATTTTGTTGGTAAAACCCACCATCAGATCATTCATAAAGGATGAATAAAATATTACTATTAAATATGATAAATGTCTCTCAGAAGTTATTCGGATATGGAATTAAATGAGAATTTAACAGTAAATCAATGGGCAGCAATACAAATCATTTTTATCTTTCATGAGTCAGTAAATATTATGGAAACGTAATATTGTTTTATTTTATAGTTTATGTATGTGTTCTGATTTATTTCAGCAAATCACACAGATGGTTTTGTCCCTTCGGATGGCAAGAATTTGTATGTGTTTTGCAGTATTTCTGTTCCCTCCCTTCTCTTGCCGTACTCGCAACCCGCTTTCTTTCTTCTCGTACATGAAAAAATATTTGCAGTCTTTCACAGTTCACACATTTATACTTACACTTGAATCCTACTTAATAGCATATGTATTCATATGCGAATATACAGACACATTAAATACGTATCCACATAGTAGAGTAAAACAGAATTTACAATTTTTACATTGTCCAAAACTAGACAGCGCAAAAGGAAATAAACTGCACTATGTAAATGCTATTATAACTCTTCTCGTATGTAATTGTGATTTAAATAATTGTATAAGTATTAACTAAAAACTATAGCAAATTGTTTTATATGTTCAAATTAATATCACACAGCTTTATCAATAATTATATAAAACATGCAAAATTAAGTAATCACGAGTTATTAAATAAATCTTTACAATAGCACTTGAAATATTAGCTGGGTTACAATTGACTGCAACATACCCTTGTTCACTTGCCCTTGATACCTTAAATACCACAATTCCCCACATTCCCTTAATCTCTTCGTGATGAAGTGGATATAATTTCGAACACCCATCATCGTTTTGCAATTTGCAAGGAATATACTAAAAGTTAGATGAATTAAACAGACTTTATAATGTTGCCTCAGTTTGTGTAAAAACAGTGGCTAGCAAATGGCAGGAAGAGGTTGCATCACTTAACAAACAAGTGAAAAACAGAACTTACAGTGAAGGGCACATGAAGAGGACTTCACTCGAGCCCTTGGCTAAAGGGGGCATTCGAGAGTGCAATCGTGCCCTTCATTTGAATTGGAACTGTCCTTACTTGACGACATGACCTTGATGCATTTTTAAAAGGCATGTAGTCAGTTAAGGACTCTTACCAGCTGAATTGGAACACAGCTTTTATTCTACTCAAAAGACTGAAATTGTGTTTGCAATTCTCGCATCCTTTTCGTTGAATTCACCTACAACTAGTCGTGGCTGGGTGTGTACTTAAAAGCATTACATAAAACTCTGGATCATTGTTTATTATAGAAGGCTATGAGAAACTTGGAAATATTAGGGATTCTGGGAAAATGTCAGCCAGCACATTTTCATTCATAATAATAAAATATTTCATGATTAAAAGTGGCAACTGCTCATCAAAATGACAAGATCGGGTAGTTTATAACTAGTACATGCAACGAGGCTATTTATAAATTAACTGTGGTATAGAATGTGCCTGGATGACAAAATTTAACATTAACTCAAATATTATTTGCCCTAAAATTGATTATATCACAACAATGTGTGATTATAATNGATGACAAAATTTAACATTAACTCAAATATTATTTGCCCTAAAATTGATTATATCACAACAATGTGTGATTATAATTAATAAATAATATTTATTTTCACTTTGCAACTGCACACGGAAATGTTAAGTAAAAAAATATATAGAGCTTACGGAAAATATAAAACTCTGTAAATTATTTCATATAGATGTATTTTACACATAAAAAAAAAAAGTAATTTCTNTGTAAATTATTTCATATAGATGTATTTTACACATAAAAAAAAAAAGTAATTTCTTAGGATTGTGGCTTTCGAAGCACGCTGACCAACAGATGGCAGCACAGTCGCCTGTTCCGCTGCTGTATCCCATAAGCATAATCCATCACGTCCTTTTAAAAGTAAATTTTTCATCTCACAGTGGCTTAAAACAACTGGTTTGTAATATTTTGCGTCAAATTAATATACGCTATAAATATTTGAAAAATACTTTGCGACAAATCNATGACAAAATTTAACATTAACTCAAATATTATTTGCCCTAAAATTGATTATATCACAACAATGTGTGATTATAATAAATAAATTATATTTATTTTCACTATGCAACTGCACACGGAAATGTTAAGTAAAAAAATATATAGAGCTTACGGAAAATATAAAACTCCGTAAATTCTTTCATATAGATGTATTTTACACATTAAAAAAAAAAGTAATTTCTTAGGATTGTGGCTTTCAAAGCACGCTGACCAACAGATGGCAGCACAGTCGCCTGTTCCGCTGCTGTATCCCATAAGCATAATCCATCACGTCCTTTTAAAAGTAAATTTTTCATCTCACAGTGGCTCAAAACAACTGGTTTGTAATATTTTGCGTCAAATTAATATACGCTATAAATATTTGAAAAATACTTTGCGACAAATCTGTGGCTTCTTAAATTAATATGAAGCATGCACGTAACGGTATTAGCTACAGCGTATGAAGAGAGAAACGAAACGAAACTACAACACAGGCAAAGTTTTGCTTGGTTTGAAACAACTACACATTATTTTAGAACAAAGTTTAGTTTCTTACACTAATAACAGCTGTTTTGTAACAGCCTAAAATACATAAACATTTTGTCTAAGAACTTCTTCCTGCCCACGTATTTCTCAGACGTCTTTTGTGCAGAGACAGAGCTGTCAGCATAGCCAACATGAAATTCTCTTTCAATTGTTCACACATCTGCTGATACAGGATTTTGTAAACAGGATGATGTTAGTTTCATTTCTGACATTTCTTAGCTGAAATAGACTATAATAAACAAAGCATAATAAATACTTATGTTGACATATACATCAGAAACATGGTGATGAAAAGAAGTAAGATAAAGTGCAGGTGTACTAACATTTATTTAAACACAACTTCCCCTCATCTTCATGCACCATCACGTAACCCCAGGCGGGGTTTGAACACTGAACTGACTTGCCACCAGAGACTAACAGCACGCCCCTAGACGCGAGGGCACCNCTGAACCGACTTGCCACCAGAGACTAACAGCACGCCCCTAGACGCGAGGGCACCCACGGACACGTCAGCCAAGTTAATTTCGCCTTTATGTCAGACGTCACGTGTGATAGAAGCCAGCCAAGTGGCCCAGTTAAGCACTTAAGCTCATGCCGCCGATGCAACCCCGCATGACAGAGATGCCTGCTTTCGCCACGGACTGAGAGATGGCACCAGAGAGCGCAGCTCTGTCCACAGGAGGAGGAGCTCACCCCCGCCAATCCTGCACCAACACCACAGAGCCCATAGCCAGGTGGAAAATACGTCCGTGCACAGCCGCAGAACGGCAGTTCATTCTCCGTAGCTCGTTCCACCATCTCGTGTGCTGGAGCTCTCTGCAGACATCGACGTCCCCCAGTAGGACCACCGCTACCTACCAGACATCTTCAAGACCTTCACCAGCAACCCCCAAAGAAGTTTTCACCCCTTCAACACACCCACTACATTTCTGGTAGTGCCACCAGAGTCCCTTTTGGACAACAGCATCGAGTTAGTTAGTGTCAGTTAGTATCATAGTATCATAGCTACCTAGCCGCATCTGCTCTTGTCTAGTTTACACCCAGATCCCCTTCACCTGGTTTATCATAGTCTACTTCCGTTACAGTCCTTGTTAGGAGTTAGTATGGGCCACAGTGTCTATTTCCTCATGGGAATTAACACGTTTTCTATAGAACCTGATTCTAGGGCGACTGTGACTTTTATCCCCCGTGGACGCCCGCCCACCAAGGAAAAGCAGGAGACCCAATTGCTGAACCTAGAGTAGGACTGTGGGTTTCCTTAACCTGGCGCACTTATGTCGCGAACACACCCATTAGACGGCTACACATCCTGTGCACCTGGTGTACAGTACGGTAGAGCCCCAATCACTAGGAACTCAATCCACAAGGCGGATAGTCAACCAGCACAGCCAATTCACCGTGCTGAACTGTCGCCATAAGGAGTGATAGACTGGTTCTAGAGGTCGTCCACCTTTGGACCACACCCACATCGCTGTCGGAGTAATCGGGAACGACTCTGGGTGGCTCTGCACCTAGCTAGGGATGTTTGTCGCCTGCTCTTCCTTAGCGTTGCATACCTTAGTTCCTGCCTCTATGCCATACACCCATAGGAGTGGTGCGAAGTGGCTAGCTAGGAAGGCAGCTACTGCCTCCGAATCCAACGTGAGCTGTAACCCAGCCCTGACAACCCTCTGCAGCATAACTCCCCGGGAACGAGCTCAAGCCGCCCGACGACTGGCGAAGCCTCACCTCCCAGTTCCCCCACAATCCCTGATTCAGCCACCCTACAAGAACACCGGCGAGCTGCACAAAGTCGTCGTCGTCGACTTCCGTCAGGGACTCCACGTCCTACTGAGTATAGCGAACCCATCGTTCCAGCACCGCAGGACCAGCAGCCCTACGCGGGGCCACCATCAGCCCTGCAGCCTCAGCACCACCTCCACCCAAAGACTGGGCACAAGTTCCAGCAAGCAACAGCGGCCGAGTCGGGAGCTACCCCGGGCCTTCCCGACACAGGTAAACCAGTGGCTGTGTGCAAACCCGTTGTACGAAGGACAGCTAAGCCGACAGCAGACTTTGTGCCATGCCGTCAAGCTACGCACCCTAGCTTATATACCGGCCGGGGTCCAGCGAGCAGCCAATAAAGTCAGCCCAGTCATATCGCCCGTGTCTCTGACAGTCACAAAACCTTGCTCGAACGTGACGTCGTCGTCAGTCACCCAATGTCACGCATCACTGTAATGAAATTTCTGTGAAGCAGATTAGGGCTAACAAAAATTGACAGGATGTGAACTGAAACTGCTGTGGCATGTCAGGGTCATACTATCAACTGCCTGGACATAGACTTCCCCCCCCACCCCTTGCTTGTAGACTGTATTAATTAGCTTCCTATGGACTAACTTGTAGTACCTTACAGGTCCATTACAGGCTGACCTGTACATCTTAAACACTGCAGTAAATTAAGTTGAAAACTACCTTGCCACCTAAGGTCACACTTAACAGCCTGATCGAGATCTCAATTACGAGGCGTAATGAAATTGTGGATTACTGTGGTCCTATTCCCCAAAACACACAAGTGTGATGCTGCAAATACTACACACAGATGTTGACACACACATGTGTGTATAACTATGTGTATACATAGATACATATTTCAGCATTTGTTACAATAATATTGTACATGCAAAGAAGACAAAACAAAATTTGGTTTCTGGGCCTATTTCATTAGGTAGGCTGCGCAGTAAAACGCAGGCTCGTGCACCACTATACATTAATGGACACATTTGAAACGTAAGCTTACCTAGGCAATGCAATTCCTCGGACCAGAACCAGACATTAATAATGGACGGAACGGAACGGATTTGAACTTTACTCTCGTTCCACAATGGAAACGTAATAATTTTTAGGTCAGTACAGTAAATAACCATGTAAATTACCTGCTCTTGGCGCTACTGAATTTTGGTAGTTATAGTTCCGAATATATTTTCGTTTTCGGATAGAATAACTGATCGATGGATGCGGGTAAATTAAAGTTTTAAGGGCGTAACATGCGGGTTTTTTTTAACATTGTTTATATAGGATATTTGTTGGGATAATCCAAAAAAAATCGACTGATACAGGAAAACGACAACAAAGTTTCACTGTAGTGAGCAAAGCACTCTAATTATGGCAAGTTGTAAACAGCATCATCTTATATTCTTAGGGCAAAATATCGGTTAAAATATCGGCGATTTAAACATGAATTGCGCACAATTCCGATAATTATGATATCGGCCGGTTTCGATATATCGGTACCGGTATCNTCGACTGATACGGGAAAACGACAACGATGTTTCACTGTAGTGAGCAAAGCACTCTAATAATGGCAAGTTGTAAACAGCATCATCTTATATTCTTAGGGCAAAATATCGGTTATAATATCGGCGATTTAAACATGAATTGCGCACAATTCCGATAATTATATCGGCCGGTTTGGATATATCGGTACCGGTATCGGCTCAGCCCTAGTACCTTTACTGATTGTACCGGTCGACAAGCTTCGCTACATGAAAAACAACATTGCCTATGAATGGCTGCATTCAATAAGCAAACAAAATTGTTTAATTTTACTGGATTTCTTGTTGATAAGAGAACAAAAATCATTCTTTCGTAAACTTGTAAACATGCGTTTACATTACTAGTTAAAGTCTCGTACTGAAGATTGACACAAAAACTCTTTCTGAAAGTATCTTTTTTCAACAGAAACATAAAAAATCTGTACGAAATTCCACGCTGCTGTAAAATGATACAAGACCTTACATTTCCATGCATTTTACGGGCAAATCATTAAAATTGACAAGTATGTGAATATCATCCAGGCTATAAATAATTTGTATCAGCTATTTTTACGTAGTTGTATTGGACATTGGCCAATGCTCCAACGTCGCAAAATATTGTCGACATCTGCAAAGCTATAGCACGGTATAAAAATAATATTTTAAAGAAAAATGTATTTTTGTAATGGTTACAAATACTCCCACTCATATCTTTATCTACATGAAACACTGCAAATGCGTTCACCTCAAGAGCCCCTCCTGATATCTTCTTGATGCCTATCATGTTGAGGGGCAGTAACTCATCCAACAGCAGCACAGCATCCACCACCACCCTGGAGAAGAATCCCTTCTGTTGGCTGACCAGCTTGGAGCTGAGTGCCGTCGCTGCACATTTCTCCAGCAGGGCGCGCTGCTCTGCCAAGCTCGACCTCTCTATCTGCACACAACACACAGCCCCTTTCCTACAACACACTCTGCGACGTTCACCCATGCTCCTAGTTTTGTATCAATTTATGGTGTTTTTGCTATTTCAAGAGTTATAACTTCAGTTGGGTCCGGCAGCAGTTGAAAACCACCATTAGGTGTTTTGTTGTGCATACATCAAATATAGGCTCATGCACCAATAATGTTGAAACTGTGTTCTAACAAATAATAAAAGAGTTTTGTGTACAGACTTGTAACATTTTCTCTACAAATTCAGAAAATAGTGAATACGCAAAAATTTTTCCTTTCAAAACCTGTCATGTTTGTACATTCCCAAACATTTACAAAAGCAGCCGACGTATCACTAAAAATACTGCTAGTATTAATACTGATATTCAGTAATTGCCTGAAAGCACTGAGCAAGTGCGATAAAGTGTTTTTGTTAATGTACGAATCACCGCTTCTGAGCAGTACAGTATGTCACTGGTTAGTCAATTTTATGTTGTTTCAAAGGAATCTGACACTTGAGCTACGAACAATCAACACATTTTTTCAATCATTTAGCGCTGGTACAGTCGAATCTCTAGCCACAAATTTCAGGCGACAGACATAAAAGTTCTATAGATGCAGACATTCTGTAGATGTAGAAAAAAAAAAACAGCAACAACCTCCCGACCCCTCAACCTCATTAAACTTTATGTTGAACACATTGATAGGACTATGTTACATATTTGTCAATTTAACTAAAAGAAAACAATGCAAATGCAAATATTAAAGAAAGCATTCATATTACAGTAGAACTCTGTTATAAAGTTCTCAAGGAAACCAAGAAGTGTTGACCTTATATGGGACGGAAAAAAAAAATCCACTCTAATTTTTTTTGGTACTTACACTTAAACATAATAAAAAGAGTATTTAAACACCACTTTTGAAACCACGTGCACAGGAAATAGCTGCCTATGTAGCAGAAGTATTATCCATAGAGCAAATAACAACAGTCGCAGTTACTAGCCAAGAAATAAAAATGTCTTGAACATGATGATTGATAAAGTGCAGTGAATAGTTCCCTTAATTTTGCATTGCCTTTTGTGTTAACTTTCCAGGCATATTTATTAGTGTTACATTTATACATATATGCATTCGTAATTTTCATGAAAAAATATTTAAGTGAAGAACTTGCGAGTGTTGTTGGCAACGTCGCATCGCGAATCAATATCTCGAAAATATGGCACAGCTGTTTCTTGTTGCTGGTTGTTACCAACATGGCTGCCGCTGTAAATATTGCAATTGCTTGCTGAACGTCTAATAAAAAACTTCTACAGTACATATTTCATACACATATGTACTGTATTTCTACATTTTTCAGTTTTTTTTTTTTGCATTTTGTGCTCTCTAAATACNGCATTTCGTGCTCTCTAAATACATGACGTCTATTGTTATTATTTATTGTTTTTTATTACAAAGTACGAGGTAAGTGCGACATTGTGACAAAATCAACAACAGGTTATTTCGGAAGTGGTAAATTACATCATTAGGACTAAACACAGAGCAATGAGACTTCAGCAGAAACGTGTGTTGAAAATTTATTGTATTTGTGTTATCTATTAGTATTACTTGTGCATGTGTACATAATGTACTGTATACCGACTTTGTATACATTGGTGAGTACAGTTGATACTTATACTTTTTTGTTAAATGATCAGAGCATGTAATTTTCGGCGATGCTACAAAAATTTTTATTCAATCGATCGGGTGAAAATTAAATTTGAAGTTAGGCAAAAATGGAGTTCTTTTTAGCATTATTTACATACAAATTTTGCTAGGACCACAGAAAATTTTTGGTGGACACGGACTTTCGATCCATCCCTGTTCGATGGATAGTTTCCACTGTACTTGCCATTATCAGTAAAACTTGCATCTGGAAATTAATTGCTATTATGGAGAATAATACACGAGATTCATTTTACGGCTGGTTACACATTTTTGCAACGTTAACTGATAACTGATGGGTCACAAGTGTGCCACCCGACACTTAGCTTAATTTTGTGACAATGGGAGAACGCAAGGGCAGGTGCACAATCACTGATGTTACCTTGTACGTTGGTTTTCTACCCATCAATATACACAATTTATAATAATGAAAAGAAACTGGTCTCCGTAAAATAATCCTACACAGTTTCTCTTTTTCAGAAGCAAAGAAGGTTGTAGAACTACAAGCCAAATGTCAACACAATAAAAAAAAAAATTATAATTAAAGGATATTATATTTTGCTATTGTTTTTTGTTTAAGTAATGCTTACAACAAATTAAATACAAATTACAAAAAGAATATTTACATTGCTTATAATAAACTACAGTGCTCTGTCTCAAACTATTTATTTTGTATTATCAAAATCTCCCCATAGTTTTCGAAAACTGCTGTTGCAAAACATTAGGTTTTTTAATTCAAATTTGCATTCACTCAGCAGTGTATGAAGACATATATGCATCTAACATTGCACACGTTCCGTATGACAAACTAAGAAAAAAGTGTAAATAAGAACTATAATTTGAGATATAAATATGTCTGAATTCTCTGTCACACTATCAAATTTTGCCTTGAAATATGACTGACAACAAAATTTGATGAAGAATGTTTGACGGAATATGGTCACCAAATTTTCCCATCAATGAAAGTAGGCTGTATATTCCTTCATTTATTTAAAGAGTAGTCGTTTATGTTTTTAATTTAACCGTAATAGTTAGTTTATGATTTCAATTTTATATTTAAATTTTGATAGTGTTATTGTGCTGCGATGCAATACAGAATACGAAACAAGCCTAAAGTATTGTGGTTTCATTACATTCAGACATTATATACAGAGGATAACTAATGAAGATTTCCACTATACTGGAATATAATGCCTCAATTCTTACAATTTTATTTTTGAATGTGAACTTTTTATAGCATTCNAGATTTCCACTATACTGGAATATAATGCCTCAATTCTTACAATTTTATTTTTGAATGTGAACTTTTTATAGCATTCAGACAAAAAGGTTCATACAATTATTTTAGATATACAACCATTTTGTTCTGGCGCATGCTATTTGCCTTTTGTGGCACTGGATAAATCACCTTTTTTCATGCAATTATCAATGGCTGAATATGTGAAGCAATTAATCAGTACTTGTAAAATTAAGTTCACACTAAAAACCACTCATGGTAGAACTTTTACTATAAGTGTGTAGTACAGGAAGCACGTGTCTGAAAATAACAACAAAGGGAAGTATGAAAGATAATGTGGTGCAGGTTTCTTTTTGAACAGTTTGGAATTTAAACTTAGAAAAATGTATTTTACATGATTTTACAAATGGATTACATCTAAATTGACATTGACGTTGTTGCAAATAAATGTGTTGCAGAGAGAGAGAGGGAGGGAGAGAGAGAGAGGNGAGGGAGAGGGGGAGAGAGAAAGAGAAAGAGAGAGTGTGTGTGTGTGCATACATACTTGTGCACATACGCTTTTCCCTTTCATCAAGCGGGATGATAAATGCATATTATTCTCAGCGTCTGCTTTCTTTCTTATATTTTACAGGATGTCTACTAATTTCCAATAAACCAGATTCATTACTTTTTATGACTTTTTTCATTACATCTTCAGTTAAACTCATGACTTCTCGGCAATGTACGAGACACTAACAACCGTTCTAGNACATCTTCAGTTAAACTCATGACTTCTCGGCAATGTACGAGACACTAACAACCGTTCTAGGTGGGCAAATTTAATTGTCTGTGAGTGTACAACACATGTTGTTGACGGGTACATACATAATCATAAAAAAAAAATCTATGGTTACACACTTTACCACTCAGCATGGAAAATCAATAGACAATGAGCTAGACACTGGACTGATACAAAAAAAGACTATCTGAAAACTTTTACATGGGTTTCATGACCAGTAGACACCCTGAATGTCACTAATGGTTTCGCACACATTAGTCCTGATCAAGGAACGCATACAGCTCTCAGACTGGTTACCTTGACGGCGAGTTGATTCACGTTCTCTACAGCAATTTGTGTGGCTTTCCTGACGGCTTTGATTACAATTCTTGGATGCACCCCTTCTTCCACAAAATGCTTCAACTCCCTGAGGTACTCTCCTGCCAGGATCACAACACTCGTGGTGCCATCCCCAACCTGAAAACCAAACCAGCACTAAAACCAAGCAACACACACCCTACTTGTTCCATCCTGAAGCAGACCTTCCTGGTCAAGGAAACTGAGATAAGCGCACGCAGGAGTGGAAATGAGCTCCACACAACACTGAAGTTCCTATTGCTGTCTTCACTGAAAATTCATACACATCACTCAAGTCTATCTTCATCTTTCTTCGTGAGTACAGCACAGGAGCTTGAGCAATAGACACAACAGCACTTTGATTTAATACACTTTCATAAAGAGCAAATGTCTTCCAGCATATAATATTCTGTACATTAATTTGGTTACTGTAATTAACAGATGTTTGTGTTATATGCTTGAACAAATAGGGGCTGAGCTGTGACGGTTGTTTTGTATATACTGTGCGCGTTTATTTTTTATGCTACATGTTGACCTATTAGAGATGGAATTGTTAAGGTGGTTCTACAAGTTTGTTTTATGTTATATCCTTGGAACTATTAAGGGCTGAACTAAGGCACATATGTGGGCTAATAATTTTTTAAACTTCAGTTCAAGTTTGAATTATAGCATGGTTCGGTTCGAGATCGGTTTGTGGACAGTTTTGAAGGTTCGGTTCAAGTTCCGTTCAATAAAAATATTCTAGGTTAAGTTATAGTTTGGTTCGGTGCCAAAATCCGGGTTCATTGCACCTCTAAATATTTCCACTGCCATGTAAAACCTTTCTCTAGACAGTCAGTCTAAGAGTTATTGTACAAAATTCCCCCCCCCCCCCCCNNNNAAATTCCCCCCCCCCCCCGCCAAAGGAGACTATATATACAATGCATCTAATGTATAAGTCTGCATACAAAATTTAGTTGAATTTGGTAAATTTTTTTTAAATATGTAACATTACGTAGATTATTTATAATGCCGCCATTTTGAACATTGTTGTCTAACCCATTCAAATCATAAAAGTTTACATGGACTTCTGTAGCACTTATAGTATGCACACTTTGTTACAAATTAGTTGAAATGTTCCAGTGTAACATTTGGTGGGAATAGGCTGATTGGTCCTCGAGATATGACATAAAACCTCCATAATTTTCATATGGCAATCTTCGTAAACGAAGGACAAAAAGTAATGTAGTAGCACATTAGATGATTGATTACTGCCAATATACAAAGTTAAGTTAAAATAGATTACACAACTTTGTAGATATAACACACAAAACTAAAATGATTTTTATAGCCCCCATTCTGAAAAAATGTGTGTCATTCCTAANAACTTTGTAGATATAACACACAAAACTAAAATGATTTTTATAGCCCCCATTCTGAAAAAATGTGTGTCATTCCTAAATAAAAAATACATATATTAATATGGCCTACCACAGTACATCATCTCCAAATTTTGTAAGAATGGGTTGATTGTTAGATATGACATTAAACCATTCTTTTTTATTGGTGAGGCTATCATACAAAATGGCAGAGAAATGAGGCTCTGCATAGACATATTTGATGGTTGTAATAGGCACTGCCAGCATACAAACTTAAGTTGGAATTTGTTTCGTTGATAAAATATACTGAGCTAAAATTTTTATAAAGCCAACATTTTGATAATAAGTGCCTGACCGACTTAAAACATACAAGTTTACACCACCTGCTACCGTACTATTCGTTTGCCAAATTTGGTAGGAATCTGTCAATTACTTCCCGAAATATGACACAAAAACCTGATTTATTCACATGGCGCTATCATACAAGATGGCGGACAAAAGATGCTCAGTGCGGATACAGTTGATAGTTGTAATATCTACTGCAAGCATATAACGATAAGTTGGAAATGATTACATGGTTTCCATGATATAGCATTTAAAGCTTAACTAACTAAATGTCCGCCATTTTGAAAATAAATGTATGATGAACTTAAAAGCATTAAATTTTACATCATCTGCGGCAGTACTACTTGTTTTCAAAATTTTATAGGAATTGGTCAATGGTTTCCCCAAGATGACATAAAAACTTTATTCGCAAGGCACTATCTTACAAAATAGCAGAGAAAATGTGCTATGAGTAGATACGGTTGATAGATGTCATATCTACTGCCAAAATACAAATTTATGAGTGATGATATAGCGTTCTAAGCTTATAATGTCTATATAGCCACCACTTTGAAAATAATTGTCTGGCATGCTTAAAACATAATGCTTAATATCACCTGCATCAATACTACTTGTTTGCCAAATTTGGTAGGAATTAGTAAATTTTTTTTAACTGAGATATGACATAACTTAATTTATTCATATGGCACTAATTTCCAAAATGGCCAACAAAAGTGGTTATATGTAGGTATATAAGATGTTCCCAACAAATACTTTCAGTATACAAAATTTGATCAAAATTGTTTAAATGGTATAACAGATATACCAAATAAACCTAAACAAATTGTATGGTCGCCATTTTGAAAGTACCTGACCAAGTTCAATCACTTACATTTACTTGGCTTATCATAATATTACTTGCCTACCAAATTGGGTGACAATTGGTTTAATGGTTTTCGAGATATAATAGAAAATCTTTATTTCTTTATTTGGTGCTGTCTTACAAAATGAGCNGTGACAATTGGTTTAATGGTTTTCGAGATATAATAGAAAATCTTTATTTCTTTATTTGGTGCTGTCTTACAAAATGGAGGACCAACAAAAATATCCATCTCAAAATTTAATTCTTACACAATAGTCTGCCAGCATACAAAATTTTGTTTACATCAGTTGAATGGTTCCCGAGATAACACATCACCCAAAATTTTAAAATGGCTGTGTCCGACGTGGTTGAAAACTATAAAAGTCAGATGTCCTTAATAAGTACTATATGTGTATACCAAGTTTGGCAAAATTTGATCCATATGTTCAAAAATTGAAAGGGTGACACACACGCACAGATACACACCATCATAAGTCTTTCTATCCTTCACAAAGTAAGCTAACAAATTTACATTTCATTAGTACAAGGCTTCACATTCCTGTGACAAATGTTTCAAAATTCCCTTTGCTCATGATATTTTATTCATAGCTAACTTACCCGGCCACATGTTGCTGTGGCATAAAAGATTTTGGTTCTATTCATTCTGAAAACAATTCAAAAAAACGAAAAGAAGGTTTATAAAAAAACAGAATGAAAATTGGTTGAATTTCTCAGGAGTTATACGTGTCCGAACAAACGGACACAACATTTTTATATACCATACATAATACATTACTGGGAGTTTAAAACTTTTTTTTGCATAATCTAAACATGTATCTGCACTAAAAGAGCAAAATTTTTAAAGANAAGGTTTATAAAAAAACAGAATGAAAATTGGTTGAATTTCTCAGGAGTTATACGTGTCCGAACAAACGGACACAACATTTTTATATACAATACATAATACATTACTGGGAGTTTAAAACTTTTTTTTTTGCATAATCTAAACATGTATCTGCACTAAAAGAGCAAAAATTTTAAAGTGAAGATGGCTGTTAAAAGAGATTTCACAAACACAAAATATATCAGTTTATCACAGGAAAGGTAAGAAAAGGTGCAACACAACAGTCTTGTCTTTTTGCTAACTTTNACACAAAATATATCAGTTTATCACAGGAAAGGTAAGAAAAGGTGCAACACAACAGTCTTGTCTTTTTGCTAACTTTGGCAACTAACTGCAGCAAGGTAACATTTTACGGCACACACCACGTTATTAAATAAATTTATAGTTTACTGAAATAACACATTTTTCATTAACAAAATGTAAACCTAACTTTACACATACCCAAACAGAGAAATTAGTGGTTTTCATTCAATTTATGCATTTAGAGAAAACAAATGGGTCAAAATTTGGTTGCAGGTTTACAAGAACAATTCTACTGTAGACACATTTAGGCAGCTCATGAATGACAAAACAGATGTTCAAATTAATAGTGTTTGGGTGTTTTGAGGTAACCAACCACACTCAGGTCGTCTCACCAGTCTTGCACCCTACACAAGTCGGGTGTCTCTCTTATCCCCTTGTACAGCCACATGCGTCATTCAAGCATGCAGCTTGAGTAGGGGATCATGCATGCAACAGCACGGCCCAACCACAGTGATTCTCCAACTATTACTCTGAGCCACTTTTGGCTTCAGCAACTATCATGCTCAACTATTAACTACCATGCTCAACTATTAATTAAATCCAATATTGCAGTGTTTTGTTAACAGATTTAGAGCTGATGCGATTCCGACTGCAGACGAGACCTCTCCAGGGTTTGAAAAAACCCTGGACCCAGGGTTATTTGGAGTTTTTCCATGTTTTTTCAAGAAAAAAACCAGGCAACATATAAACACGTGTATTCTAAATATTTGTTTTGGGTATGTTTACCTAAACACTTACATTGTCGTTTATTTAAATCAAATGCCTGTATTTAAAATCTGAATTTAATACATTGTTAATAAATTGTATTGGAAAAGTGTATTTTTTTAATTTCTGCTAAATATTGTGTGAAGGAATATCACTATAACCTGCAATTGTGTTGTGTTTTTGAAGAACTCTTTTCATATGTTATGTAAATATAATATCTGTGCATGCATACCATTTTGTACATATTTCTTTTTATTGAGGATCACAAGTATAAATCATTATGAACATGCTAAAAGAGGTATCGAGATGTAAAGAAGTTTTCCCTAGAGAAACAAAAATTTATTCCTCAACACTGCAACACATCAGTTAAAAAAAAGGAAGGTATTAAAATAAATGCTTAACAATTACAAGTGCCAGAAATTCATACCGCATCAATCTCATTCTCGCAGAAATCAACAAGCGTAAAGTATACCTTTTTAACTTGGGTCATTTTTGAATGGTATTCCAGTAATGNTCATTCTCGCAGAAATCAACAAGCGTAAAGTATACCTTTTTAACTTGGGTCATTTTTGAATGGTATTCCAGTAATGCACTACACAGTAGTCAGTCACATGCATTAGATAGACAAAATGAACATTACACATTGATAATTCAGTCAATCTAAACTTCTGACTGCGGAAGATTTGCTCGTAAATGTCAATACAATTTTTGTTGCTTATCAACTCCTAANAGTCAATCTAAACTTCTGACTGCGGAAGATTTGCTCGTAAATGTCAATACAATTTTTGTTGCTTATCAACTCCTAAACGATTGTGTAACTTGCTTCAAACCAGTCTAACTGTAGATAAATTTTTCTCAATTGAACTGGTGCAGAATGGTAGCAGAAGAAAAAGTGACAAAACCTAAAGGGGAAACTTAAAGAGTTTCTCCCATTCTTTTTTGTGAGGAAAACTCTTGTACATTTGCTTGCATCATAGAGGCAGGATAATAGCCAGGATCACTTCTTTTGAAGGCCATGGATGGTGTTCAGCTAACCACATTTCTGCAGTGTGTTCTCGTCCTTCACTTAAATTTTGCACTCTGAATTTTGGATTCGTAAGGTTTGTGAGGATATGTGGTGGTTGGATTGCCTGTTGAAATCTTTTCTTGAAGTGGTGATGGTACGGCTCCAGAACATCAGAAGATAGAAGGTCGAGCCATATTTCAACTGCCTCTGAAATACATTTTGTTTCTTTCTGAAGCTTGTCCAGTGCATTTGCAACTACAGGTAACTGTTTCTTAACATACACTGCTTCGTGGTAAATTCCAAGGTTGTTTTAAGATCTTTGCAACATTTGGATGGAAATCTTGGGCATGTTCAATGGCGATTTCCCTGTACCTGTGATAATTTGTCACAAATGATTTTACACTGTCAGGGTGAGAGTTCCATCGTGTTTCATTTGGCAACTGTGGCATCGCACAATCTTTCTCAAGAAGAAACCCTTGTGCTTGATGAACATTTCGAAAATACTTTTGCACTTCCACAATATGACCCATAACTGTTTTGGGAGATACATCTTTTTCAATTAAATTCAAAAGATGTGCTGAACAGCCATAGGTAATTAGTTCTGAATCTTTTTCTTTTGAAATTTCCCATATTTTGCCCATTTTATTCTAACAGCAACTACTGCAGAGATGCTGCTGTGTAAGTTTTCATTGGCGTTCTAACTGCTGCCCCTATAATTGTTGCACACCGCCCACGCGTTTTCTCGTAACCCTGCATGATAAACTTCNGGCGTTTTCTCGTAACCCCGCATCATAAACTTCAAGGGCCGGTTTCACAATGTCCATTTAACGTATTGGTCATCTGACCATGCGATAAATTTAAACCAAAGTTTCAATAATTGGTTAGTCTCGTACCATTTCTTGAAAGACATTTCCCCAGATAAGAAAGTGTTGGTTAACCAAGTGATGGTTAAGATAAATCTGATAGCATTGCAGCGACGTTTTTGTTTGCGGTTGGCTGCTGTCAGGTCTTCGTCTTTTGTTTATGTTGTTCTGGTTAGACAAAGTTTGTTGTAAAAACAAGAAAGGAAACACCAATAACAAACTGTTTAGACCAAAAATCTTACTAATGCAGATATGATATTAATTTTTTAGATTCAAAAGTATTGTGTAACTGAAATCATGACAGTTAATCTAATGCAAATTACTGTAGACATTCGCGTGGTTTATGTGGCACGTGATTCCAACACAAAGAAGTTTTTAGAACCGTTGTAGTGATTACATAATAGGTGTACCCTAGAAGTATTTCAATACACATTTCACGACTTAAAAAAAAATGTGTGGCATGCCAGCACACATTTACATGTTCCTAAATAAAATGTCGACAAATCGCTTTCTGATGCATGTACATTTTTATTTCTCAAATATTATGCATATACTTCCAGTGTATTAATCATCACGCAATCACGAGAAAGAAATCACGACTTGACAAATACGACAGTGCACGACTGCCTGAATGTGAAATATATTGCGTGATATGAATGTATAATTATTACGAAACTACTCTACAATAGATATTAGGTCTGGAAAAATTAATACGATCGTTGATATAAAAATTACATTTCTTGCCAAGTACACTTTTTGCGTCTCTACTTTTCCAATGGCTCCAAAAGATTTGAGCAAGTGCCCGCAGATAGCACCACGGCTACGTCATAAATTGACGTATTTATAATAAGCAGAAAATTACCAACTTTGTAATTAAACACCAAAGCAACAAACTNAAATCACGACTTGACAAATACGACAGTGCACGACTGCCTGAATGTGAAATATATTGCGTGATATGAATGTATAATGATTAAGAAACTACTCTACAATAGATATTAGGTCTGGAAAAATTAATACGATCGTTGATATAAAAATTACATTTCTTGCCAAGTACACTTTTTGCGTCTCTACTTTTCCAATGGCTCCAAAAGATTTGAGCAAGTTCCCGCAGATAGCACCACAGCTACGTCATAAATTGACGTATTTATAATAAGCAGAAAATTACCAACTTTGTAATTAAACACCAAAGCAACAAACTNGCTACGTCATAAATTGACGTATTTATAATAAGCAGAAAATTACCAACTTTGTAATTAAACACCAAAGCAACAAACTTCTACATCCCAGAGGCAAGAATATTTATTTAATTAATATTGTTGTCATCACTTCCTGAAGTGCAATGGCTAGGTACTTTGCAAGATATTCACAAGCGACAATAAAAAATGCCTTTGACGGCCTTAATATCAAACATAATTGGATGAAATTTTAACGCGTAAATGCATTTCATTTAAAAAATACATGAGCTGCCCCTTGATGGCTAACTAACAATATACTTCTTGTAATGATTATTGCTCTGTAGCAGTGTACGCACTGCAACACAAAATNCCTTGATGGCTAACTAACAATATACTTCTTGTAATGATTATTGCTCTGTAGCAGTGTACGCACTGCAACACAAAAATTATTAATTAAACGACAAAGCACGCATGAAATTTAACCAAATGTCAGTATATGCTCACAAATACTTGCACTCATCTTATACTAGCGGCTATCACGAATCCATTACCAATTTCATAATGAAATAACTGTCAAAAACAAATAATTNCCTTGATGGCTAACTAACAATATACTTCTTGTAATGATTATTGCTCTGTAGCAGTGTACGCACTGCAACACAAAATTATTAATTAAACGACAAAGCACGCATGAAATTTAACCAAATGTCAGTATATGCTCACAAATACTTGCACTCATCTTATACTAGCGGCTATCACGAATCCATTACCAATTTCATAATGAAATAACTGTCAAAAACAAATAATTTTACATGTGTGCAGACCTTCGCGAAACCATTTATAATAATTTAAAATGGACAAACTAACTTTTCCCAATACCTTATAAGAAAATCCAAAACATGCAAATCTACTATGAAATAAACATATTGGCAGAACTATGCCTTATTTTCTGAAGTGAAGGTATTGTTGAGTCCCTGCAAAAAAGTCACTTTAGAAAACGAGTAATATCTAATTAAATTGATACACATCAGCTTATTTCATTACCAAAGAAGTGTTCCTACACTATTTTTATTCGTTTACACGAGTATGTAGGTACCCAACCCAATATCGCCCACAAGTCTCAAAATCACATTTTCGCATCTATAAAATTCATTTGAAAATTAATCACTTGTCTCTAATCAAGGCCTAAAAATCGCAGCCGACTGACACAGTCAATATTTTTCTCGTCGTCATCCCAAATAACCAATTGAAATTTTCTGCTGGCAGACACAATTAAAATACTCACATAACCATCCTCACATAAATCGAGAATGACCACCATATTTGTTGTAATGTTCTGATTTGTCCAGTAATCTGAACCTATTGTTGTGTTTAAGATAACCATTGGTTAGAGGCAAATTAAACGTTAGTTATTCTTAACTGAGAAAAAAAAATGTGTCTTAACGAACACTTAAATTTTAATCTGACCATACATCCAATGTTACTGTTAAACTGCAATTTTGTACTTTTTGTACCAGATGTAGCTCTATTTGTTGAGCAGCATCATTCAAAATCTTCCCACCGAGATCTTTTGCTGATGGTGCTTTGTACCCAGGTCTTAATATTTGAATCATCTCCTTAAAGTTATCAAGTTCAGCAACATTAGAACATACATTTGCAGCATAGACAAACATGGACACTGCCTTATCAAGGTTTCTTTTTTGGATTTCAGTTGTCTTAAGCACATAATCACTGACCAAATATTGCTTTCTGTTAGTGGACGAGAAAGCACTAGGTACTGGACTTGGACAGACTGACGCACAAACGTTTGTAGAAGAGAGAAAGTACTCGGTTCGGTAAAGGAAGGCTGTGATGCTGCAAACAGTTGATGTTCCTGATTTTCTTCACTTTTACTCTCCTGTACCTTCCTAACTGAACATTTCTGTAGGTGAGTTCTTATCCTTTCTATCTTGCAACTTAAAGTTAATTCACAAGGTTTACATCTACATTTTGAATCACCATCCATTTTTGCTACTTCTCTCCACTCATTTGCCAACTTACATCCACGCCCATGCACTTTTGGCATTTTTCATTAGTTCCTGGAATCTCAGATTTTAAAATTTCTTTTACTACAGTTTCCAAAATATTGCTATTCCCACGCGCGCTACACTTGATATATTGATTGCAAACACAATAAGAGTTTTAATTTACTTAATGGACTGGAAATGTTTTCAGTTACAAGGTAACACCACTACACTTCCCATTCAGGCCGTGATAATTCCTTGTAATAAAAATGAATTATCCATTACGTAGCAACACCAAAACTTTCAATACCTGTATCACCACATGACAGTGTATCTAACCAGATAACTCACGACTAGAGGCGAAACTCCCTGCATATCTACTGTCTAACCAATCAGCTTCATTTATGTAACTAAAGGGGAACTCCTTAGTACATACTACTCCTCAGTCAGTCTGGTTCTTTAGCCGGGGGAATCCCCTTCAGCAATGTAGAAGAGGAAATCCCCTTCTACTTGCTGCCCAGTATAGATGTCTCACTTATTTCCAGGTTATAGTGAGTCAAACTATTTACTGTGGATAAAATAAAATTTTTAAACCAAAAACATATGAATATTTTATACAGTAACAAAAGTTTAAAATTTTTGAAAAAAACACACTTGGTGCATCACGTGGGGGGTAAGTATAAAGGATAACAACTTTTCCAAAAGTCTGGAAAATACTTGCAAATGTTACATACGGTCATTACTAATCACACTTAATATGAATTTTATTGGGGCTTCACGTAATTTGCAGTATATACCATGAAATGTGATACTGAGGAGGGCTATGACGGTTGAGGTATTTATGCAGTAAAACATATACAATGTATGCAAAATATATTTATATCAGGTTGCTAAATTGTATTAAATTTTGAAAACAATCCTTAATTTATAAAACGTCATTCACAGGGTATATTTATGGCGAGGTGCCAAAGTTATACAGGTAAAAAACACTACAATCAAACAGTGTCGGAATATCATGTAATTCTGTTGCATTTCTCACGGCTTACCTTATCTACATCCACGAGAGGAATGTACTACGTAACATATTACTAGTAGAATAAATATACATATAGTATATCATACAAAAAGGCGTTCACAGACGGTGTTTATAAACAGCTGACGTGTATCATCATTACACATTCCAACACATTCGGTGACCAATGAAGCAAAGAGACAAGAAACAAATGTGCATCGAAATTGGTTTACGTCACAGTTGTATGGTGGTGCGCCAATTCAGTATACCATATCAATTTGACTGTCCGGAGGTTTGTGATGTACAAGTGCTGTTACGCATGTTTTATTGCAGTTCATTCTGTTTGACGTGTTAAATGAAATTATTATGTGAAAATACGAGTGTTTCTGTGCCATTACGCCCATAGAAAATGTTAAAATATAATAATTTTGCAGAAATTTCAGTGTCTAAGGAGTTTTGACAAATTGAATAGACGTGTCATGTTTAATCATCTACGAGGTATGATTGCCGCTTCAATGGGTAACGTAATACATTTGGAGTTTTAGCATGGAAAGTATAGTGAACTGTACTGTGTAGTATTGCGTGTGAGTGTGGTAATTTAAGGGCTTACGTAACTTTGCCGCCAGTCATGTAAAATGCAGCAGACCCAACAAAATTAAACCCTACTTCACGATAGGTGAATCACAGGGGTGAATGACCCGACGCGAGCTTACTTAATATTGTATCTGATCTGTAACGAACTATCTCGTGTCTGCATACATCTCCCCCCCTATTCATATATCGTAAAGTTAGGTTTCGTTAGGTTAGGTCTTCTTGCATTTAACGTGGTTAAGGAACCTTAATTACATGCAATTTACATAATCTTTTCGTGTTTTACCTCACAATTTTCTTGATCTTTATAGCCCTCCCCCCTAATGTATTTGTGGTTTGTATTGATAATATGTTGATGCCCCTAGTAAATTTGCGTTCTGTGTAATTAGTAGAGTGGGATTATAACACTTTCTGTGAATTTTTCTTTTGTTTCCGGAAAAGGCACTATTCTTTAAAATTACCTCAAGTGAGCCCACCCAAAAAAACCTGAGAAAGTTTTTTCGGGTGGGCCCACTTTGCCGAACCCTGCCTCTATCACACTTACATCTGCATTTTGAGAACCTATGAGAAAACACTGCCCTACTTTCCAGTATTCAGCACGCAAAACACACTTCAGGAGAAAGGTCTGCACACGTTATCTACACATCCGAACATAAAGCCATAATGCAAAAAAGAAAAATAATTTTAGTTTAAGTTTTTAAAACGTGTTATGGCCCCCCTCCCCCCGACAGAGTGTGTTTCTTGATCAAATGACAAATACTCAAGAGTTTCCATTTATTGGAATTCTCACTAGACATAACACTTCGTAGATACTACATAAATTAAATTTTCCCTCCCCAGCTGTGCCATTTTTGTGCAGAACAATAAGAACGCGGCGTGCAGTCAAAGTGGACGGTGACCGTACCTCAGCATCTTGAGACTTGGCTATGTCGACCAGGGTCTTGGCTGCCGGGTGCACAATGTCCAGCAGCTTCATGATGGTGGCTCCATCGTTGGAGATGGTCGCCTTGTTGTTGTTCACTATTAGTTTATCCATGCCGCGGGGCCCCAGGGTGGTGCGCACCGCGTCCACCACCACCTGGCATGCATTTATGTTGGAAATTAGCTGCGGCTTCCCCTGCGAGTTCTCCGTGCCCTCCTTCAGCAGGATTATTTGCGGCTGCTGTAACACCAAATTACGCATTTATCTAACTCCTACCTAACACAAGTTCTTCACAGTGACAAATTTGTGCACAAAATATTTTAAAGAGTTAATTTTTTTTTAAACAGGTCAACAACTTATTGGCAGTAGGCCCATGAAGATCAGGGCTGCAATATTTTAAAAAGTAAATAAGAGGACGCATTTGCCAACATCTACAGCTAGTTATGGATAGCTATAATGAATGTTATTTATTTTCATTTGCCACCGAGACAAATGTACCTGATTTACATGCAATGCTTTTAACTTTAAAATCATATCTACCTATTATAAAACAAGATCACTTCTGTAACTCTGTAATTTGCATTTTCTTTTCAGCTTTTCGTCATGCATAAGCACAACACATGCAACAAATTGTTAGATTGGAAACATAAGATGCTTGCTAGGCTCTAAATGCGTTGACACACAAAAAAAAATTACAACTCCAAATACTTTATTGATTTATTATAGATTATTAATTGTATTGGGCCAGAAAACCCAGACATTTTGCCAAATTTTAGAATTCCGCCCAGATAGAAATCCTAACACCAAAAAACAGGACATGTCCAGGAAAAGTCAGACCTATGGTAACCCTAATTATTACAAGACCGGTGACTTACATTCCATTATTCCTCTCTTACTGAACGCTGTTTCCTACTGTGCGCAGTTAAAATGGCAATATCCGCTTTGCGACTAAGAATTAGACAATCCCAGCATATAATTGGAGTTATTTCAGAAAACAATAAAAATGTACATCAGGATGGCTGGATCAGGAATCAAACCCACATCCTTCCAAATGAAAATACCTTGTATTATCATAGCACCACCTCGCTCTGTTTTATTTAGCACTGATGGTAAAGAAAGTGGACTGTGATTCTGTCAATGTAACAGCCAGTGGCTATACAATAAATGTACCTCTAGTGGTTACTGTGACTCATTGTTTGAGAAAAAACATCACCGAGAGATAAACACACACAGGGGCACAAACTTAAGCAGCAATAATTTTCTCATTTTCGTTGCAAAACGTGATATTTTGCAACAAAAGGGCAGCCATCGTACGACTACCGCCGATGCAAAACCTAGTCAAGTTATTTCCTTGAAGCAATGGTTTGTGCAAAAGCAAATCTAAAACATCTTCAGCAAACTCATGCGTACAGAATCGCTTGCAAAAAATAAAACGCTATCTCTAGAGCAGAAGTAATGCAAATAGCTTCAAGAAGCAAATGCGTGTTCGTGGTACAGAACAAGCCGCAGGCAACCATTTTTCATATTGCGGTCTACTACGACACTTTTGATGGTATAAAATTCAAAAAAATTGTATGTGTTTCTGAAAATCTTAAGCATGACACAGTTGCCATCCATTTATTTCAAAAGAAATTAATCTTCTACATTTCTAGTTCAGGACTGATTACACATATGGAAAAAATCTACTATTTCTCAGATGGTTCTGCAACCATTTAAAAAACAGAAAAAACTACCTTTTCAAACATATGCCATCATGAAAGTGAAATTGGAATAAATGTTGAGTGACATTTCTACGCAACAGCAATGGGAAAGGGGTATATGATAGCTTAGGCCGGGATTACGATGACTTCATGTTACACGTAACATGCATCACGGTACACTTTCTTGTGTATATAAAACGTGGTCTTTTTCTGTAGTATGATATGAGGCTTCACGTAAGCATGTAACCTTTGTGTACTGAGTAAAAATGATTGGGATAAGTTTGTTGCTTTTCAGATTGAAAACTCTCAAAATGCATGTTATACGTGTGTATTTGTGTTCTATCATTGATGTGGCACAAACAGGTTGCAAAAGTATGATATTCGTGATTTATACAAACTTTGAAAACTCTTAGGACATCATAACCTCAAAACAAAATATGTCTGGGAGATGTAGACATGTTTTTCATGCACATGGAATAAATCGCATGTAATAAACTTCCATCTGCAACCTACTAAAAATTTCAAACTTTAACGGCAAACATTGTACATTTCATTCATACATTTTTACACCTCTGAGAAACACAATTAATAAACTGCAGAAGCTTAAAGCTCCCTAAATTTTTACGGATTAAAAAATAATTTTAGCCTAGCTTGTATTACACTTTCATCCTTATTCCAGAGAGAAAGTTAAATATATGGTAGAGGAATTAAAAACGTAAGCAGACGACATTTCAAAAATAAACAAAAACCATGAAAAGCAAAGATAACACGAGATCATGTGGTGCAGTACCGTATCATGCAAAAGCTAGAGATTTACAAGCTTTTCCATCCTGTGAACGTTACATGAAATTATCTTGGAACACATAAGTCAAGGTGTAGCCGGCTTACGTGAACGTGTTACTCATTACGTGTTACATAACTGCCTTAGAGGGGACTGTGAAGAGACTTGCAGCTACGGCAAGCCACCAACAACCATATAAAGATTAAATACCGACATCATTACAGTCATTCATGTGGTGTAAGGCAAACATTAAGTCGACAAACTTTTTTTATCCAGAAGAAGAAAAATTTCTTTAAATGCGATTTCTTGCTACCATACCGATACTAGACACCCAGAAATTCCACACCTTTCTTCCTGAACCAGGTAATGAAATACTGGCAAAGATATTTTCATTCAGAAATGAGTTATATATAAGTATTCGTTGCCAGGAGAAAACTACGGGAATATGTGACATGCAGCTATGAAGACCAGAGTTTTATTGAAGGACTGCCACAGAGACAGTGAAACTGAAGTTCCTCCATCCTGCTGGACCGACTCCACCCTCTCCTTGCCCGCAAGATGTAGAAGACGTACTTTATGTATCAATCAGCCAGAGGATCCAAAATGTCCTACTGGCAGGACATACTATCTCCGTAAAGAAGAGATGGACTCTGCGACCACATCACTTTGTCTGGCAAAGAATTCTTGAAACTGACTGTGAGAAAAAGTAAAGTGGCAGTGCTGAAAGTGGGAGCTCAAGGTACAATAGCGTATTTATTATTCTTTGTTTTCCAATGATTGAGTTGAAGCTCAGGTATTCTGTAAATGAAATAATGAAAATTCCTGCCTCATACCTATAACATGCACAAGGTAAATTTCAAAAATTGTAAAATATACAATTCCATGATAAAACTTTGTACAAACAATGCTGAAATATGTAAATTTATGCGTGAAGAACAAACACTTTTCGAGATATTCAAGGTCAAATTTTTAATTGGGTGACCTAGAAAAGAATTTACTCCTAAAACTGGTGATCCTATACATCATATGGAAGCCTAAGTAACAGTCAATTTTGTAATCAGATGAAAATGGAAAATTTTTAAGATTACAGAGGGTAGTAACTTAAAAATTACTTTACCAAAAATTTTAAAAATAATGTGTTTTACTATCTGTGGTAGCACATTATGTAAGCCAAATTTGGGGTAAAAAAAGGGCCAAATTTGAAAAAAATTCAATAAAAAAATTTAATGGGGTTATGTTTAAAAATGTCAAATTTTTGGGTCACTTGACATGAAGATTGATGTATAAAAAGCAAGGATTGTAAGGTGTCAAGGAAAAGTAGAAGGTATGAAGGCACTTACATATGGCAAGGGCAGGAGACAGGAGAAGTTTCAGAGTATAAGTACCTACAGGTGGTGACTCAGAGTGATCTTAGGTGCAAAAAGCAAGTACAGAGAGTGGTATCAAAGGGAAGAAAGGTTTTGGGAATGTTGGGACAGGNTGAAACTGACTGTGAGAAAAAGTAAAGTGGCAGTGCTGAAAGTGGGAGCTCAAGGTACAATAGCGTATTTATTATACTATTTTTCTTTGTTTTCCAATGATTGAGTTGAAGCTCAGGTATTCTGTAAATGAAATAATGAAAATTCCTGCCTCATACCTATAACATGCACAAGGTAAATTTCAAAAATTGTAAAATATACAATTCCATGATAAAACTTTGTACAAACAATGCTGAAATATGTAAATTTATGCATGAAGAACAAACACTTTTCGAGATATTCAAGGTCAAATTTTTAATTGGGTGACATAGAAAAGAATTAACTCCTAAAACTGGTGATCCTATACATCATATGGAAGCCTAAGTAACAGTCAATTTTGTAATCAGATGAAAATGGAAAATTTTTAAGATTACAGAGGGTAGTAACTTAAAAATTACTTTACCAAAAATTTAAAAATTAATGTGTTTTACTATCTGTGGTAGCACATTATGTGAGCCAAATTTGGGGTTAAAAAAAAGGGCCAAATTTGAAAAAAATAAAAAATAAAAATCTAATAGGGTTATGCTTAAAAATGTCAAATTTTTGGGTCACTTGACATGAAGATTGATGTATAAAAAGCAAGGATTGTAAGGTGTCAAGGAAAAGTAGAAGGTATGAAGGCACTTACATATGGCAAGGGCAGGAGACAGGAGAAGTTTCAGAGTATAAGTACCTACAGGTGGTGACTCAAAGTGATCTTAGGTGCAAAAAGCAAGTACAGAGAGTGGTATCAAAGGGAAGAAAGGTTTTGGGAATGTTGGGACAGGNAGTGATCTTAGGTGCAAAAAGCAAGTACAGAGAGTGGTATCAAAGGGAAGAAAGGTTTTGGGAATGTTGGGACAGGTCTTGAAGGGGATTAGCGGGGAGGTGAAGAGGCCATATGCAGCTGCAGTCTGAGACACCGTATGTGGAGGAGGAGGAGGTATGGGAGCTGGAGAAGGTGCAAAGAAGGGCAGCGAGGTGGGTTAAGGGTAATAAGTAGGGAAGGCAGAGGCGAGAAGTTGAAGAAGAACTGAATTTTACGACAACCTTAATGATGGAGTTGGGGTGGTGCTCCCTAAGGGACAGGCAAAGAGTGGAGAGGCTGGTCGGNAAGAAGAACTGAATTTTACGACAACCTTAATGATGGAGTTGGGGTGGTGCTCCCTAAGGGACAGGCAAAGAGTGGAGAGGCTGGTCGGGATGTACAGGATAGTGGGAAGTCAAGTGGACATTTAGCCAAGGGGCTGTACAGGAGGAGAGATACAAACAGTAGACATTATCAGAGGTTATGGAGGTGGATGAAAGGAGAAGGCAGTCCATGCAGGTAAGAACTGTGAAAGAGTGAATGTGTTACAGGAGGAGTTGATGATTGTGAAGGGGGTTGGGCGATTTAGGAAAGGACTGGAGAATGAAACATTATGAAGGAATGAAGCACTTGCCACAGGGCAATAGGCCAACTGCAAGTTAAATTGTTATACTATCATTATTATAAACAATGAGTTTCAACAGCCTTTCCATTTGGGTGTCCACACTGAGGTGAAGTTAGCTTCAAATGGCGACACTCCGCATACCTCTGGTAACATCCAACCTCACGAAAAAGTAATGCATGTTGGAGCAGAAACTGCACATGTCAATAATACAAATAATTGAGAATTTGACACAAAGAACGGCCTGTATAAATGAAGTAAGTAAATAACCATGTCACAGCAAGAAGGGAGCATGAATGTAGGTTTTTTCCTTCAACTTTTTGTCTAGCGCTGATAAACTTCTGACTCAGAACAATATGGAGATTATAGGAGCAAGTTTCGGAACCTCTAAATTTTAAACCTTCTAATCAAGGCTAAGAATTCACATTGAACTCTTATCACAACTAGCGTGTGTACTACAAAATTTATCAGATTCATATATTCTGTGCTCCAATTTTCTCCTACATGCTGATAAACTTGTAACTCAGAACGACTTGGAGATTCTCTGAGACAAGTTCAGGGCCATCTAGATTAAAAACCTTTTGATTGAAGCAGAAATACTCGCATAGCATTGCAACCAGAACAACTCAGTGTAAAAATGTTTGTTTTTTGCCAACTCTGCTCCAGTTTTTGACTAAACGCAGATAAACTTGCAACTTAGAACAACTGCACTGGGTACCTATGACTACAATGCAATGTGAGTTTCTCTGCTTCAGTGGAAGGTTTGGAATCTAGAAGGCCCTAAACTTGTCTTCCAGAATCACAAAGTTGTTCTGAGTCACAAGTTTATCGGCTCTTCGACAAAAGTGAAGCACAGTCGCCATGAATCTGATAGATTTTATAATATAATCGGTAACTGTGATTAGAATGCTATGCGAGTTCTGCTTTATTGGAAAGTTTTAAATTTAGAAGGCCCTAAACTTGTTTCCCAGAATTGCCAAGTCGTTCCAAGTCTTAAATTTATTGACTACAATTGAAACATTTCCACCATGAATACTATACATTTTATCGTATCACTATCTGAAATTGCATTGCAGTACACATTTTTTTCACCACATATAAAGGTTATTAATCTCTATGGCTTCAAAATTATTTCCCAGTATCATCATATCTTCCTGGGCCAAAAATTTATCCACACTAAGCCAAAAACTAACTGCAGTCATCATGAAGCTGGTATATTAATGACTATAATTTTTTACTACTTACACAAGAACCAGACGTACTCACCTTTAAGGTGATACATTTTATAGTTCTTATGTGTGCTGTGATTACACTCAGTCTTGCACAAACATTCCAAGAAAAATTCTTGATACAGATTTTTTTAAGTTTCCTTAGTTCTTGGTATTATGTTAAAAATAATCAATAAACTCATTTATTTACAAATCATTGTCTCTACTTTAATTTTTTTGTTTACAATAATGCCTTGTTTTTATACCATATGAAGTAGCAATTTGTGTCTGATACCATTTCAAACTTAATTTAACATACTAGGAGACTGTTGTGACCGAGTTGGTCACATTGGGTCTTAGGATGGACAGCAACCCTCCCCCACCTCGTCAGCTCACGTAAGGTGTACCGTAAGGTGGCTGGCGAGTTGGTTACGTAAGTGGCAGGCGGCAGTAGGGTGGCACCTCTGAAAGGGCTCCAGCGAGCGGCAGGGGTGCATGAGTTGGACATACTGGCAGTGCGAGAGAGAGCTCGGCCAGGGGTTCCCCAGCATATGTGGCACTCTCCAGCTTATCCTTGGATCGCCCACCGACCGGCATACGTGGCATCTCAGGCAGCAACTCGTGCAGATACCCAGCCTTCTGCACTCAGAGCCATTCACGCACGCAGTTTATTTGATTTGTAGTGAGGATCGCCCCAGAGTAGAACATAAGCAGTTAAGGGTGTTTGGACCCAAGATGTTAAGAGTGTTTAAATCCGGGGAAAAAGACAAGTTGGTCCTCGCCCAAATGTAGGGACGGCAGGCTGTCTGTCGCCTCTTGGGAGTAGCGTGTGGAGACAGGGGTTAGGTGTCTTGGCTAGAAAGGATAGCACTGCAAAAAATAGAGAGTTCCTTAAATGCAGCCATGTATTATTTCCCTGGGAAGTAACCAAACCTTGCCTTCCACACCGCATTACCACTCCTGCTGGACTGTACAGAGGGTTGGCTAACCTGCTCGCTGTCCCCATGCGCACTAGCCACCTTTTCCTATTTCCATCTCTGGACCATGACAGGAAGTTGACTGACACACTTGCTGCCCCACCCCCTTACCACTNGGATGTACAGGATAGTGGGAAGTCAAGTGGACATTTAGCCAAGGGGCTGTACAGGAGGAGAGATACAAACAGTAGGCATTATCAGAGGTTATGGAGGTGGATGAAAGGAGAAGGCAGTCCATGCAGGTAAGAACTGTGAAAGAGTGAATGTGTTGCAGGAGGAGTTGATGATTGTGAAGGGGGTTGGGCGATTTAGGAAAGGACTGGAGAATGAAACATGATGAAGGAATGAAGCACTTGCCACAGGGCAATAGGCCAACTGCAAGTTAAATTATTATATTATTATTATAAACAATGAGTTTCAACAGCCTTTCCATTTGGGTGTCCACACTGAGGTGAAGTTAGCTTCAAATGGCGACACTCCGCATACCTCTGGTAACATCCAACCTCACGAAAAAGTAATACATGTTGGAGCAGAAACTGCACATGTCAATAACACAAATAATTTTGAATTTGAGACAAAGAACGGCCTGTATAAATTAAGTAAGTAAATAACCGTGTCACAGCAAGAAGAGAGCATGAACGTAGGTTTTTTCCTTCAACTTTTTGTCTAGCGCTGATAAACTTCTGACTCAGAACAATATGGAAATTGTAGGGGCAATTTCGTGCCTTCTAATGAAGGCTAAGAATTCACATTGAACTCTCATCACAACTGGCGTATGTACTACAAAATGTATCAGATTCATATATTCTGTGCTCCAATTTTCTCCTACACGCTGATAAACTTTTAACTCAGAACGACTTGGAGATTCTCTGAGACAAATTCAGAGCCATCTAGATTAAAAACCTTCGATTGAAGCAGAAATACTCATATAACATTGTAACCACAGCAACTCAATGTAAAAATTTATGTTTTTTTGCCAACTCTGCTCCAGTTTTTTACTAAATGCAGATAAACTTGCGCCTTAGAACAACTGCACTGGGTACCTGTGACTACAAAGCAATGTGAGTTTCTATGCTTCAGTGGAAGGTTTGGAATCTAGCAGGCCCTAAACTTGTCTTCCAGAATTGCCAAGTCGTTCCAAGTCTCAAATTTATCGACTAAAATTAGAACATTTTCACCATGAATTCTATACATTTTAAAGTACATGCACTATCTGAAATTGCATTGCAGCACACATTTTTTTCACCACATACAGGATGATTCTAAAATCATGGGACAAACATTGAGGGGTGGTAGAGCTCACTAAAACAAACAGTTATTGTATAGGAATATATGGGCGGGAGTGACGCGTTGAGGCACAAACACAAAAATAACACATTAAATGCAACACATTGTTTATTTACAACGTCGCCGCTAAATGTCTTTTTAAAGCAATGTTTATAATTGTTGCTCAAAATTGTTACCACCGACAATAATGCAAGCTTGGTAGCGTCGGTGGAGTGATTGGCGAACAGATTCAAATACGCCGGGTATTTCACGCACGCCATATGTACAGGTCGCCAAGCATGCGTGACTGTTGGTGGATGCATTTCCAGCAACCGTTTTAACATTTGCTGTACGGAATCACTCGTTAAGTATGCTGCTAATGAACATTTTATGTTTCCGTTAATGTGTTACGTTTTTGTGTTTGTGCCTCAACACGTCACTTCCGCCCATATATTCCTATACAATAATTGTTTGTTTTAGTGAGCTCTACCACCCCTCAATGTTTGTCCCATGGTTTTAGAATCATACTGTATAAAGGTTTTTAATCTCTATGGCTTCAAAATTATTTCCCAGTATCATCATATCTTTCTGGGCCAAAAACAATCTGCAGTCGTCATGAAGCTGGTATATTAATGACGATAATTTTTTTACTACTTACACAAGAGCCAGACGCACTCACCTTTAAGGTGATACACTTTATAGTACTTATGTGTGCTGTGATTACACTCAGTCTTGCACAAACATTCCAAGAAGATTTTTTGATACATATTTTTTTAAGTTTCTATAGTTCTTGGTATTATGTTAAAAATAACCAATAAACTAATTTATTTACAAATCATTGTGTCTACTTTAATTTATTGTTTACCATGTTTTTATACCATATAAAGTAGCGATTTGTGTCAGTTACCATTTCAAACTTAATTTAACGTACTAAGACACTGTTGTGACAGAGTTGGTCACATTGGGTCGTAGGATGGACAACAACTCTCCCCNCGTCAGCTCACGTAAGATGAGCCATGAGGTGGTTATGTAGGTGGCAGGCGGCCGTAGGGTGGCACCCCTGAAGGGGCTCCAGTGAGTGGCAGGGGTGCGGGAGTTGGACGTACTGGCAGTGCGAGAAAGAGCGCCACCAGGGGTTCCCCAGCGTATGTGGGCACCCTCCCGCTTACCCATGGACCGCCACCGGCCGGCTATATAATGGAGATGACTGGAGGTATCGATAGTTAGCATGCATGGGATCTCAGGCAGCAACTCGCGCAGATACCTAGCCTTCTGCACTCATAGCCATTCACGCACGCAGTTTATTTGGTTTGTAGTGAGGATCACCACGGAGTAGAACGTAAGCAAGTTAAGGGTGTTCGGATCCAAAAAGTTAAGGGTGTTTAAATCCAGGGCAAAAGACAAGTTGGTCCTCGCCCGAGTGTAGGGACAGCAGACGGTCTGTCCCCTCGTGGGAGTAGCGTGTGGAGACAGGGGTTAGGAGTCTTGGCTAGAAAGGATAGCACTGCAAAAAATATAGAGTTCCTTAAATGCCGGAGTGTATTATTTCCCTGGGAAGTAACCAAACCTTGCCTTCCACACCGCATTACCACCCCTGCTGGACTGTACAGAGGGCTGACCTGCTCGCCGTCCCCATGTGCACTAGCCAACTTTTCCTATTTCCATCTCTACACCATGTCTCCTCGCCCACTCTACCTCCTTCCCGCTGGACTGAGGGGATAACTTGCCGACACGCTCGTCGCTTCCGTGCGCCTCAGTTCTTGCAAACCCTCCCTTTTGGGGACTTCCTACGCCTAGGAGTAAGATGGCGGGTAGGCTATGACTAAGGAAGGCCCGGTCCCCAATCTGGGCAGCAACCCTCTACCTATAACCACAAACAACTCAGGCAACCTAGTCACTTGCCCGGTAGACCTCACGAGGGTGTACCAGAACCTCGAGGAAGCAAGATTCGTACCAGTTCTCCTGCAGGAACCCGACAACATTGCCCTCTCTCCAGGATATCAGGCCTTGAGGGAAATGGCAGCCCGCCAATGTCTGGAATTTAGGCAGTCCATTGAGGCAGTGACAGCCCACAACAGACCATTCTGGGACCTCATGACTCCCGTTGTGGGGTATCCCATATATTCCCNATTGAGGCAGTGACAGCCCACAACAGACCATTCTGGGACCTCATGACTCCCGTTGTGGGGTATCCCATATATTCCCCTTATTTGTTGATGTGAAAATTACCTTGATAAAGGTTTTATTCAACATTTATACACTAGAGTAAACTACAATNTCCCCTTATTTGTTGATGTGAAAATTACCTTGATAAAGGTTTTATTCAACATTTATACACTAGAGTAAACTACAATAACATTGTCTCTCCTTACAGATATAATCAGTTTATGTATGACATTCACTCCCACATAATTATATAATCTTCAAGATGACCTGGTCTACGGCGAACTCATTCACTGCGCCGAAGAGTAGAAGGAGTAGGGTTTGGGAAACCAGCAGTCGCTGAATTTTTGTCTGTTGAGTTTCCAGGCATTGTTCTCGCTGGAATGTTCACTTCATTTAAAGGATGTGAAGTGTCAGCTAAAGGAGATTCATCAAGCTCTTCAAATTTCTCGACTCCAACAGGAGCTAAGTGTCTAGTAAAGATAGTGGTCTCACGACCATCTGGAAGTCTGATGTAAGCATATTCAGGGTTGCCATCCAACAAGGTGACTTCATCCACTAGAGGTTCGTACTTTGAGTGTCTAACATAGCGCCTTATTAACACAGGTCTGTGTCAACAGCCATGTTGGGATAGAAGAGCCATGCCAGCTTGAAAATTAATTCGTGAGGAGTATCATTCATATCAGAGCAGAGAAGAGAATGTATTGAATCAACCAGTACCAGTTCCCAATGTCATGGGTCAACTCCCTTACTTCTTATGGCTAGTTTGATTGTTTTCCATACAATACCAACATATCTCTCTGCTTGCCCATTTCCTTGGGGATTGTATGGAGTTGTCGGACTAGCAACACCAAGAGAGTCCAGATAATGCTTCAACTCTCTCGACACAAACAACGTACCTCTGTCTGAATGAACATATGCTGGTGTACCGAAAATAGAAAAGAGCTCTTGAAATTTTGTTATAACTGTGATGGAAGATAGAGCACAGCAAGGAAATGAAAAGGAAATTGAGAAAATTCATCTACAACCATTAGAAGGTACTTGTTCATCGAACTTGAAATTAATGGTGCTTTGAAATCTATTTTTAAGCACTCAAATGGCTGTGTCACTTTAATAAGATGAACTTGATGCTCGAAGAAGCATGGTTTGATCTCACTGCAGACTCTACAAGACAAAACTATTCTTCTAACCTCTTCTAGGTTATACTGCAAATTTTTGCTTCGTACCCAATTATACATTCTAGTTTCTCCAGGATGGCATAGCATCTCATTGAGTTCATTCAGTTTCTTCAATGAAGTATCGGTCATAGCACAACATTGGCGAGAAAGAGCATCAGCAGCTTCAATTTCTTTTCCTGGTCTATAGATGTTCCCAATCGTAAAAGGATAATTCTAACCTTCACCTTTTTTCGTTCTTTACTTTTGCAGAAATTTTTGTGTCAAACATAAAAGACAAAGATTATCAATCAGTTATCAACCATAAATATTGACCCAAAAGATAATGTCTCCATTCACTGTCAGCTTTGACGATTGCATACGCTNATCAGTTATCAACCATAAATATTGACCCAAAAGATAATGTCTCCATTCACTGTCAGCTTTGACGATTGCATACGCTTCCTTTTCAACTGGAGAATGATGATGTAGTGACTGAGAGAGTTCAAGAGAGGAAAGCTACTGGTCGACCATTCTGAGTGTGTCACAGCTATAGCTCTTTCTGAAGCATCTGTTTCTACTGTGAATACCACTTCACAGTCTATTGAAGTAATGACAGCAATCACTATATCTTCTTTCAAATCGCTGAACACCTCTTCAGTTTGAGGTTCAAGAGGAAGTTTGCTCTGCATTAATATTTTGATTTTTTTTTGTAAAAGTTGGTAACAAAGTGTGAATAGTGAGAAAACACATCAGTGCTCTTCTTAAAGAAGAGATATCTTTTGGCAAATCAAGTTCACGAAGTGGCCAAAGACGCTCGGGATCTGTACAAATTGATTTATTATTAATAATATATCCAATAAAATGGATTCAGCAAATTAAGAAACAAGGTTTATCTTCCTTTGTTGTTAAGTGATATTTTTCATCTGCTTCCATAATTTTTTTTTAGATTTGCATCATGTTGTTCTTGATTAGTTTCACCAACTGTAATATTGTCCAGGTATGCTGCAACACCAGCTAGGTTTTCATCCGAGATAATATTGTCAATTGCTCTTTGGAATGCAGCCACACCATTGGTTACACCGAAAGGAATCAGTTTAAATTAATATAGCTTGCCACAAGCTTCGAATGCTGTAAATAGTTTATCTTCCTCACATATTGGAATCTGATGGTAAGCACTTTGAAGATCGAGTGAGCTGAACACCCTAAACATTAGCTACTTTCTTTACCACATCCTCTATTTTAAGCAATGGATATGAATCAAAATATGTATAGTGATTTATGATCTGGGAGTAATCTACGACCGTTTGTTTCTTGTGATTTTCAAATCCCACAACCAAGGCTTTNTATAGTGATTTATGATCTGGGAGTAATCTACGACCGTTTGTTTCTTGTGATTTTCAAATCCCACAACCAAGGCTTGGGCTCTCCATGGTGAATAACTATCTTCAATTATTCCATCCTTTAGTAGTTCTTGTTTCAATTTCTATGAATTTTCTATCTCATTCCACATGCCGTCGAGATTTAACCCATTCAGTCGCAGTGTCCTCTATCTGGGACGTTGCAAATGTAGTAGCATGAATGATCTGCACTGTACACAGCAGAAAATACCGTCCAATGAGAAAGGTTCCCTACGTGTGGGAGACATTCGCTGCTGCGACTATGTTCCGTAGCCTCATAAACCACCACTGAGAGTAACATAACGAATAGATAGATTTCTATTGGTCCCGATGTCAGACAAAGCGTCATTTGGATATACGTACAATTCTCTTAATTCCTTTGCCTTTGACTATTGGAAGTCTTAAGTTGCTGAACAAGTTTGTCGTTTATGAAACTTGAGTGAGGTACTGCCTGCATCAATGAGAGCAGAAACAGAAGTGCCACGAAGAATAGGAACTNTCGTTTATGAAACTTGAGTGAGGTACTGCCTGCATCAATGAGAGCAGAAACAGAAGTGCCACGAAGAATAGGAACTACAGCCTTAGATAGACCAGAAGACACACCTGTGATACAGGAATGGTGTTTGGATAGAAAAAGTGATAATTTTTGTTTTAGTTTGAAGTTGTTGCTGGTAGATCTTCTCATAGCGACTCTTCTTGCCACAGCCTCTGCATACAGCTTGTCTGGCAGGGCAAATATTCCTGGGATGTTTACTAAAACCACAGAAATAACACTTCTCACCAGTTGCAGCAACAAAACTTTCGGTTGATTCCTTACTGTGCGGTTTTTCTTTAGTATTTTCATTAGGGCACGACTTATATTGCATTGAAACTGAGTTTAAACTGATACTGAGCCATTTCTAGAGATTGAGCTCGTCCAAAAGCATCGTGGAATGAAAGATTGGGGTTTTCGAGAAGATGCTGCCTGATGTGTGAATCATGGAAGCTAGCAACGACAGTATCTCTTATACAATCATTCCCATTAATCTCAGCTGTAACAACTATAAAATTATATTCATTACTAAGTCGCTTTAGTGCCTCAAGATATGTAGTAATAGATTCGCCAGATTGTTGCTTTCATGTTGCAAGTCTATGGCGAGCAAAAACTAAGTTGACTGATTTTGAATAAAGATTTTCGAAAACAGATATTGCATTTTNGTTGCAAGTCTATGGCGAGCAAAAACTAAGTTGACTGATTTTGAATAAAGATTTTCGAAAACAGATATTGCATTTTCAGTTCTCACACACTCAATGTAATTATGTACCGAAGTGATTTATTAACAGATGTAATTTATCTTGTTCACTAGCTTTAGTAGATATAATAAAGTTTTGGAAGGTACGATGCCAGTGGTTCCAGTCTAGAGAAGCAGCGGATGCCTCAGGATCAATGTTCAACTACTCAGGGCGTAGTAAACTATACATACCATATTCAGTAATTTGCAGAAGATAATGTTGAATAACTTGAAGTGATAATTACCTTGCCAAAGGTTTTATTCAACATTTATACACTACAAAGTAAACAACTAGATTTTCTCTTTATAGACATACAGTTTATGTATGACATTTGTAAACATACAAACAGTACATAATTAAACAACTGTTGTAATTGACACACAGAGTTAATGTATGTTAAGTCTGTTGTTATAAATAATTTCATACAATTGAATGTTTTGACACTTTGAATAACTTTCTGGCTGGGTAAATTGTATTTTTTTGGTAGTGTGAATTTTTGCACCAGTTTGTGGATGCAAACATTTGTTGTAAACTCTTGTAACCAGCTTGTTACCAATTCAACCACAAAAATTCTCCTTTTGCTCACTACAGAATAAATTGATTGCAATATTTTTATTTCTGGCATTCAAATTGTTGCAGGGATTTTAATTGAATAAACAAAACCATTTTCATTTAATAAATTATATTAGGCCTTGTGTATTTTCGTAAACAAGCAAATATTTTTTATGCATTTTGCTATTGTCGTCTTGGTAATTATTAAGTTTAGGGGCTTTTCCGTAAATAATAAAAAAAACCTCCAGAAAGTGGTATATTTCGACTCTACTAATCACGTAGGACACGAATATACTGGGGGCATAGCTTTAAAATAAGTACAACATACTTTTAAAAATTGAAAAAGTTTGTGAGATGACTGTTTCTGACAGTTTGTNTGAATAAACAAAACCATTTTCATTTAATAAATTATATTAGGCCTTGTGTATTTTCGTAAACAAGCAAATATTTTTATGCATTTTGCTATTGTCGTCTTGGTAATTATTAAGTTTAGGGGCTTTTCCGTAAATAATAAAAAAAACCTCCAGAAAGTGGTATATTTCGACTCTACTAATCACGTAGGACACGAATATACTGGGAGCATAGCTTTAAAATAAGTACAACATACTTTTAAAAATTGAAAAAGTTTGTGAGATGACTGTTTCTGACAGTTTGTTTACGTTTGTGAACGAAACGTCCTAGACCAACAAAAGTTGCATTAACAGGTTCTGCACAGCTTACCTTGTTCATATTCAAGACGGCGTAATGTTAAAATAAGTAAAACATATTTAAATAAATCGCGAAAGTTGATGTTTACGTCAATTAACGTCTGCCGCCATTAATAATGGCCGCGCATTGCATATTCACGCAATCTACCGGGCTCATAAATCATCACGGGTCATACGTTAGTATGCCTACAGGTACTGGTCGTGGTGAGTTAGGTCGTGCTCAGTTCGTGATTTAAAACGAAGCAAGCAAGACTACGTTTCTGCGTTATATTAGCCTATTAACGAGTGCTTCTGTATATATATTCGGCTGTAAATGAGTGTTTCAGTGCGTTATATTCGCGTTTATGGTGCTTTTAGAAAATTGTGATTTCATCGAGTGATCTGACGTTGAATGGGCCGTTGACAGAGTATGTACAACCCGCCTACATTGGTGAGTGCATTTATATTATTTTGATGTGTTTTACGCTCCTTTAAATTCCTAAAATCCTAAATTCGTAGTTTAGTGTAAAACCCACAAATCCTATCCGGTAGCTTAACGTGCAAATGTAGTTATATTACGTAAGTCAAACAAGGCTTTTTCCGGACGTTTATACAGCACAATTTCACATTCTTTCTATACTAACCTTGGATTATTCGTAGGTAACGCAGAACACGACTATAGTAGCGTCGTTAACGTATGACTAATTGTATAATATGTGCCCACCTAACCGAACAGAACCTAACCCCACGATGGGTGAATCACTATTTTACATTTTTAAACTAACCTAGGATTGTAGCGATTTTAACTAACCTAGGATTGTAGTTATTTAAAATAACGTAGGATTATAGGGTTCCCATGTAGTCTGTGATTGTAGGGTGTTGATCGGAGATTTTTTTAATATTGTATAATCTTATATTACTGTACAACCTTACAATCCTAGGTTAGTTTAGAGCCGTACAATCCTAGGTTAGTTTAAAAACGTAAAATAGTGATTCACCCATTGTGGAGTTAGGTTCTGAGGTTAGGTGGGTACATGTTAGGAAATTCGTCGTACGTTAATGCCCCTAGTATATTCGTGTTCTACGCGATTAGTAGAGTCGAAATATACCACTTTCTGGAGTTTTTTTTCTTTCAGAAAAGCCCCTAAACTTAATAATTACCAAAGTGTTTATTAAAGCACATTAATTTACGCTATTTTTTCTTATAGCCCTGCATGAAACAAATAGCATTCGTGAGCGAGTTAAGAGATTTGGGCAGCTCTTAACAGAGGTCTAGAGAACTGATGAGGGTGATTGAGGCGAGTATGGAGCAGCGCCGAAACACAAGGGCGGGGAAACGGGAGATCCCTGAGAAAACCCGTCGACCGGCGGCATCATCCAGCACTATTCCCACATGTGAAAAACGAGGAGTGATTCGGCCGGGGATTGAACCCGGTTCGCCTTGGTGGGTGGAGCAGGCAAACCGCTCAGCCACCGCAGCATTCGTACAAGTGTAAAGATCCGATGAATAAATAGGTTTTCATACCGGCATGTGCACGTGTGCCCAAAAATACCACGTATTTAAATCCTAGTGCACAGAACAAAACCTTTCAGTAAAACAGTACACAAACTGGGTCTGAAGAAAATACATAAGAAATTACGGCTCGTAAAATGTATCTTTCGAGAACTTGATTTAGGTCTAATAAACACAAGAGAAATAACAGACTCACCATCCTAGAATCCTAAAAACCAATACGAGATTAAATAAATTAAAGAAAATATCCTTCCCGGGACGAAAATCACAAAACTAATTTTCAACCTTTCGCAAAGTATATTTCAAAAGAATTCCGGATAACCCTTATTCAAATACAACAACCAGCCACCATTTTTCCATAGAAACATGCTTCATTAAAGACGATATTTGTCCAAGGACCAACACCCAGTGTGGCGACTCAAGGTCTTTGTGGTGACTCACACTTTGAACAGTCAAGATTCTAGTACGTTTTTCAAAATGTTATGGTAGCATCGGAAAAGGACTGAGTACCCAATTTAAAAATCTTGGGCTTTCTAAAAAGTACAGAAAAAAAATTTTCTTATAAAATTGTATAAATTTACATTACTAATCACACTGATCACGAATTTACTAGGTTTTTCACCTAATTATGATGGTTTACAGAGGAAGGTGGAACAACAAGAACTGGGAAAGGCAGGAGCGGAACTACCCTTTCACACGTTACGAATTTTGCACGTGCGGGAGATTGCCTGGATTTGTGTGTTCGCCCGTACAAATAGTTATATTATCAGACGTTGTTCTCTTCGCACTATACACAATGTGCAAGCACCCGCACGGAGACCTTTGTTACGAGTTATGGTACGTCCCTTAGATGAGCAGCCTGCCTGATCTCAACTTCACTTATTTATCCAGGACACGGGCTGTGATCGATGAAATTAGTAATGAAATCCCAAACCATAGAAACCATCACCCTCCTAAGCCAGTAATCGGGGACAATGCAGACAATATAGGGCAGTGTAGTCCATGGGCGGTAACTTTTGTCGTCGGGCCATTAGAACGAGAAGCCTACTGAAGATGGGTGTGTCGGGCTGTCGACTTGCGCCAAATTAATCAGCCTCCGGAATCATGAACAAGGACTCTCCAACTAGGCTTTACTCAGAACATGGCTGGTTAAATATTTTTAAAATAATATAATTTAATATGTTAGTATATTTGTATAGCTCCCCCGTTCATATTCAGTCATATTTATATTGAAATAATTTTGTACAACCTCAATGTTAAATAAACCTCTTTTATATAGTGATCATTACAAAACTCTTATCAATATCTTGTTACGCCCCTATATCATCGTTAAGGATTATTGTCAACAAACATGTAAAATCATAACAATTATGGAGTCTTGGTTCTTCCCTACCCTCTGGATGCATTTCATCAGCTTCTCTACCATCCACCACATTTCAATAAATTCCAAATCCACCCATGGTAATTTCTGTATAAATAATAACAACATTTCAATCACATCCACTTTTAACATTAAAACTTTTAACTTTTTAATAGCTGTATAATTAAAATAATGTAATTATATTTATTTCAAAATTTATTATGTTTAAATAATAAATTTATTTTTCCAACATAATATATAAACTTACAAAGCAATTATTTGAAACGAAAAAAAAAAAAATTAAAATATAAAGTATTTCAATATAACCCGCAAAATCTTAGTTGTGTATATTTACCTCAGCAATACCATTCTAGTAATTTTAATTAAGATATACATCACCTGTGTGCGCTAGATGTAGCTATTTGAAATTAAACTATTACTGTGATAGTAATTCATAATCACGTCACAATTTGCATTAAATTAACTTGCTACTTATGCTAATGGAATAAATACCATACAAGACATAATAATGAAGTAAGATATTATTATTCTCGGATAAAGGTACAGGATTTCATTATGATCTCCCATCAGTCAACATATTTTTAAGAAAAATTCATAGAAATAAGATATGCTGGTAACTGTGAAATTTTGTACGCTCATAGAAAGCCCGTATTACATATAAGTTGTCAAATTGAAGGACTAGTAGTCGCAGGTACATGCCAAGCGACGTGACCCAGTTGCAAGGTGCCAAGGCAACACATTCCCACAGCAGTATCTCCCCTCGGAGCGAGAGCCACTGTGTTGCAAAACCACATGCCAGCGCACACCACACAAATGTTTACCCTTTCCTCTTTAAACTTGTATTGTGTTGTTCTAGTTTCAAGTTCCTCCTAACCCCAATATTCTCATGTACTTCCCACAATCTATTGCCATACAGACACAGGGAAGAATGAATTCCGTTGGGTTCATGCAATATTGTGTTTTACAGACTTAGCCCATTATCCAGGCCTTTCTGATGTGCTGAAATTCAAACTAGTCCTGAAGTGGATGCACAGAATGCTAAACCTGACGTGAGAAGGTATAATTGCGTGCAATGACAAGGGTATAAAACGAAATAGAAATGGTGCCCGAGACACACCAACTACGACTGTGACTATCTGCTCACGGTTTACCCACATTCACCCAATTGTCAGGAGTACTTACTCAGGAGGTCAAACCTTTCGTTTCATGTGAGACGAGGAGCAATCTTTGGGCCTCTGGCGAAGTGGTGATCCGACCAGATAGTCTATTTTCTTTGCTCTACTGGCCTTGAAAGAGTTCAGGCAGTAGGGGCACAATCTGGATGTACTACATATTTGCTGTGGGCCCTTTCTAAACTACACAGTACTTTGAAAGTATACCATGAGGGTAAATTCGCTTTTGACAGCCCTGTTGTAAGTCATAGTGTAGAGATTTTCCCAATCCCCGTATGCTATGCCTTTGTGTGGAAGTAGAATTGCAATTAGTACCTACTTAATTATTTTAATGTTCCTTTCATCCCTACTATCTTGTATTTGCATAATCAGCGTCATAATGTTTTACTTATGCTATGTGTTGTCCCCCTGCCTAGATAACATTTTCATTGGTGTGTAAGTATTATTGAAGTTACACTTTTTCTATACATTCTTCTCCTCTTTATTACTATCTTAACTTTTTAATAATCAATGGCATTATGATCTACTTATTATGTGTTGGTGCCCAGTGTACATATTAGCATTTTAATAATTAAGAGTTTTATCAGTGCACACAGCTAATTGCAATAAATTATTTTCAGAAAAAAAATGATTGTATGAAAATAGGTATTTATATAACCCCCCCAGCCCTCTAAAGATTGCCAAAGAAATGGATTGTAAACAGAAACATAAGATAGCATAAATATTTCATTGCCTCAGAGTTTAATTGAAGAATACTATTCAGAAATAAAATAAACTTAACCCACATCTCAAAATGCAAGCTTCCTATGTCGTACATATCCAGAAATNGTTTAAATAATAAATTTATTTTTCCAACATAATATATAAACTTACAAAGCAATTATTTGAAACGAAAAAAAAAAATTAAAATATAAAGTATTTCAATATAACCCGTAAAACCTTAGTTGTGTATATTTACCTCAGCAATACCATTCTAGTAATTTTAATTAAGATATACATCACCTGTGTGCGCTAGATGTAGCTATTTGAAATTAAACTATTATTGTGATAGTAATTCATAATCACGTCACAATTTGCATTAAATTAACTTGCTACTTATGCTAATGGAATAAATACCATACAAGACATAATAATGAAGTAAGATATTATTATTCTCGGATAAAGGTACAGGATTTCATTATGATCTCCCATTAGTCAACATATTTTTAAGAAAAATTCATAGAAATAAGATATGCTGGTAACTGTGAGATTTTTGTACGCTCATAGAAAGCCCGTATTACATATAAGTTGTCAAATTGAAGGACTAGTAGTCGCAGGTACATGCCANTTTTGTACGCTCATAGAAAGCCCGTATTACATATAAGTTGTCAAATTGAAGGACTAGTAGTCGCAGGTACATGCCAAGCGACGTGACCCAGTTGCAAGGTGCCAAGGCAACACATTCCCACAGCAGTATCTCCCCTCGGAGCGAGAGCCACTGTGTTGCAAAACCACATGCCAGCGCACACCACACAAATGTTTACCCTTTCCTCTTTAAACTTGTATTGTGTTGTTCTAGTTTCAAGTTCCTCCTAACCCCAATATTCTCATGTACTTCCCACAATCTATTGCCATACAGACACAGGGAAGAATGAATTCCGTTGGGTTCATGCAATATTGTGTTTTACAGACTTAGCCCATTATCCAGGCCTTTCTGATGTGCTGAAATTCAAACTAGTCCTGAAGTGGATGCACAGAATGCTAAACCTGACGTGAGAAGGTATAATTGCGTGCAATGACAAGGGTATAAAACGAAATAGAAATGGTGCCCGAGACACACCAACTACGACTGTGACTATCTGCTCACGGTTTACCCACATTCACCCAATTGTCAGGAGTACTTACTCAGGAGGTCAAACCTTTCGTTTCATGTGAGACGAGGATCAATCTTTGGGCCTCTGGCGAAGTGGTGATCCGACCAGATAGTCTATTTTCTTTGCTCTACTGGCCTTGAAAGAGTTCAGGCAGTAGGGGCACAATCTGGATGTACTAGNACCAGATAGTCTATTTTCTTTGCTCTACTGGCCTTGAAAGAGTTCAGGCAGTAGGGGCACAATCTGGATGTACTAGATATTTGCTGTGGGCCCTTTCTAAACTACACAGTACTTTGAAAGTATACCATGAGGGTACTTTCGCTTTTGACAGCCCTGTTGTAAGTCATAGTGTAGAGATTTTCCCAATTCCCGTATGCTATGCCTTTGTGTGGAAGTAGAATTGCAATTAGTACCTACTTAATTATTTTAATGTTCCTTTCATCCCTACTATCTTGTATTTGCATAATCAGCATCATAATGTTTTACTTATGCTATGTGTTGTCCCCCTGCCTAGATAACATTTTGATTGGTGTGCANAATGTTTTACTTATGCTATGTGTTGTCCCCCTGCCTAGATAACATTTTCATTGGTGTGTAAGTATTATTGAAGTTACACTTTTTCTATACATTCTTCTCCTCTTTATTACTATCTTAACTTTTTAATAATCAATGGCATTATGATCTACTTATTATGTGTTGGTGCCCAGTGTACATATTAGCATTTTAATAATTAAGAGTTTTATCAGTGCACACAGCTAATTGCAATAAATTATTTTCAGAAAAAAAATGATTGTATGAAAATAGGTATTTATATAACCCCCCCAGCCCTCTAAAGATTGCCAAAGAAATGGATTGTCAACAGAAACATAAGATAGCATAAATATTTCATTGCCTCAGAGTTTAATTGAAGAATACTATTCAGAAATAAAATAAACTTAACCCACATCTCAAAATGCAAGCTTCCTATGTCGTACATATCCAGAAATATATTAAACCCACATATATATACACACACTAAGTCTGAGGTGGACCACTCCTGTGTGGTCTGGCACGGTCACTTTCATCGCATCATCGGCCCACAGTCAATGCATTAGTGCAGCATGAGGAATATGCACGTCGTGTGTTCCGATGTGTGTCCGCATCATTCACTCGGGAACGGGCCATGACGCGATACCGACTTATCCGACAGAGTGCCTGTGGTGTCCCTAGATAGATATGTGTAATTAGGATAGGAATCAAGTGTTAGAATGTGTAGTAAATAGCATTAGAATTTATCGCCCACACACATATCTTTGTGAAATTTGCCCTTAAGGGTTTGCGACATAATCGCAGAATAAATGCATGCCACATGCAGATTTAATGAGGTGTGGAGTAGTAAGGCTAAGGTGTGTGAAGTGTTCTATATAATTTTCCGAATGCAATTGTGTTTCTAATCAAGCCAATGGGTGACATGGGAAATAATTTTTCAACCTGACCATTCTGGTCGTAGAGTGCCCCAAAACTTAACACACCTAAATTTCGCACATGCTCTGCAAGGCACCACATAATCATGTTTTGTATTTAAATTTGTGCTTAATTAATAACTCTTATCTATCTGCAGGATTAAGGAAACTCACACATGACATTTCAGTGTTTTACGTGTATATGTTTGAAGTTCTATGTCAATGAAATCAGTTAATTAAATTACCTCATGGAGTGAAGCGAGCTCTCAAAAATGATGCCACTCGCCCACGCCATCAATGGCAGTCTGATTCCACGGGTCTTAGGTGCTGCACGTGCGTCGCATCGCGGGGGACTATCATACTTTGTAATGAACACTTAACTGCAATAGGTTAAGGTAATTTATTGGAACTTTTAAATAGTTTACCAACAGTTTTACTGGTTTCGAAGCACCCGTATGTCAGCTCAATATACCAACCCCAGAGGTTTAATTACTATTGTAAGTTTTCATGCCATTATTGGCCTTTTTTTGTACAGTAATAGCCATTGGAAGGTCTTGTAACTCAGGTCCGTTTTAATTTGCATTGTACGTATATATGTAACTGTGTACACAATTCGGCAATACAATTTACTTGAGTTAACCGAGACTTGTGAGTTCTCATTTTAGTGTTGTATTCCGGGCCGTGGCCTTATCCAAGAAGTCATCGATGCTTCAAGGAGGCATCCTTTATTTATAAGGTACAAAGGTAATATTAAGGTGTGCTGGAAAGCCTGAACACTCTGGCTATACATTACATTTTCCTGTATATATGTACCATGTGTGTTAGGGGATACAGCCATGTGGTGGTTTGTCCCACGGTCCTTAGAACGGTAACTTCATGCTCACCCAGTGAGTTGGCATGCAATCTATTCGAAATAGGAATATTGTGTAATATTCTGATTTTTCTTAACATTGTTGCCAGACGACATCTGCATTACTATCCCCGACCGCTCAGGTAACGTTAAATAGCTTGCCCAACTAGGTGTGGCAAAAATAACGTGTAACAAACACTTGTGTGCAAATCCGGAGAAGAAAGAAACAGTNAGCTTGCCCAACTAGGTGTGGCAAAAATAACGTGTAACAAACACTTGTGTGCAAATCCGGAGAAGAAAGAAACAGTCGAAATTAAAATTCTCTATTTGTGCTGCTTGACCAGGAAGAATGTGGTTCGCATCGCCATTTTGTTGCATAGGTCAGGCTCGTGCAGGACATTTGACTCTGGTGTCACAGCCTACCGGTCATCAATAGCCCACAACCAGGGGCAAACATGCCGCGGTAAACAACTGGACTGGGCGATATGAACCACCTGCGCGAGGAGCCCAGGAACGGTGAGGGCTTCTGCCTTCCGGGAAGATGGTCAACGATTACAACTAAGGACCGGGCAACCACATCGCGTTGACCGTGTGTTCCATGTCCAACCGCGTCATGAGATAAACAAAAGACTTTTGAGAAATGGAGTAGAATCCAACTGTACCATCCATCTGTCGGAAGTGTGATCAGTGCGGAAAACGCCGAACACTAGATCCCTTCGACAAATATAACATACGTGCAGGTATATGCAGGTGCCCGCCCCCTGAATACGATGTATACTTCCTGATTCCACTTGCTTCCACAGCAGTCACCTACTGCTGTGCGCGATCCTTGTATGCGGGGGTTGGCGAAGACTGTGTGTGCTGTGCTACATGCCATCTCGTAATACAAACAAGTTGCTTACACCACGCAGAACGGATTACCCTGTGGCACTATCAGTTCCAGTGCTTGCAATGCGCGGAACATTGGACAACATGCCATCCAGAACTCCCAGAGCCCAAGCTTTAGCCAGCAACTGGTGAGTACCCAAACAACAACAAGAGTTCAATGTGTTGAGCAGAATATTGTGTGAGCCCCGAAAAGATGTGCCCGAACTACAAATAGTGTAACGTATGTTTTCACCCCACATGTGTGTCCGCGAGGGAATGGCAGGTGGTCCGCGAGAGAACGTTTAAGCGTAAACAGTGTCACCAAAAGTATGCAGCCCAATACGGGAACATACTGGAATCCACACTAATAAAAAGGGAAATTGATGTGTTCACCCAACCTGTGCTGAGATTACATAAGCAACAAACCTAGTGAATAGAACCCGTGCCACCCATGCCCGCACGGCAGGGAATGATATGAGCCTGCGGTACACAGTTCGAAACACCTGGACCATCAGCTTCCGAGTACAGGACAACCCTAACCAGGCGGAATTACGCAAAAACCGCCAAAATTCAGACACTGCCAAACTTTTCTGGCCAGACAGCTGAGGATGAATGCATGTTCCTCAAAGAGTGCACTACCCGATTACAACAGTATGGGGTTAGCGAGAAAGAGTGGGCGAGTTTCATCGGGAACCAACTACTCGGGAAATAGTAGGCATGATGGGGGTCTGCCACAGAATACGATGTTCTGGAGACAATTCGTATGCAAATTTACAGCCAGATACGTGAACATGTATACCATGTTAGAACAACTGGTCACCCTGTTTACCTAGGAACAAGGCACCACGGAAGACCTGAACATATTCGTAAGCCGAAAGTTAAGTCTAGCCGAGACAGACATTATCCACATCTCCCGGAGGAAGATGTGCCCAAAACGATCCTGGAAACGGCGAGACACGAATAACGACTGGTCTTACGGCTCATGGTGTTCAACGGAACACAACACTTCCTTAGAACAGCCGTGAGTGTAGCACAAGACACGGAGAAGCACAGGGCTACAAATTTTAAAGTGTGCATGCAAAAGAGGGTGGACAGCTTTGCGGAGCAATACTGTGGACTCCCGGACGTCCGAAGTGAAGAGTGGCATAAGGAACAATTAAAAAATCCGGGACATCAATAGTGGGAAGGGCCCACCAAAGGCGAAGCATTCTAGCTGTCGCCTTGGTGCAGGAAGGTCGCTCTGCTCGCTCCCGCAGNTGGGAAGGGCCCACCAAAGGCGAAGCATTCTAGCTGTCGCCTTGGTGCAGGAAGGTCGCTCTGCTCGCTCCCGCAGCTACTGTAGCTTGTCTTGAAAGTTAATACTGCTGTTTAGGCGCAGTGCTGCGGCGATTCGTGCTAGTTACCTGCTTGTCCCAGGACAGCGAGAAGAAGTTTTATTTCTTTTAGAAGAGGACTGTAATACAGCATCACCGGTCCCGGGTTTTTCCTTGTGAAAACTCGGGAAATAGGTCATATTGCCTAGCCAGGTTTTAAATTAAGTGTGGTTCAAACGGCTGGTTTTTCCTGGCTGTGTTTCTGGTAGAGGGGAGCAGTTAGAAAGGCCAGTTTGTGGAGGACTGTTGTTTTATGGGGTTAGCTANGATTCTCATCGCCATGGAGGAATCCATGGAGCCGCCAGCACGAGAGGACGGAGGGAACAAGAGGCGGAAATTCGCCGAGACGCCCGCCGCAGCCACATCAAGCGAGATGGAAGCTGATTCACCGTCTGGGTCAGCCAATCAGGATGCGCCTCCTCCACCAGCGCCTTTCCAGCCTGCTCTACGCCCGGACTTGCGTCCGATTACAGTGTATCACACCAAGGAGTGTGATTACACCACCATCTGCCGCCTGTTCAGGGCGAATTTGTCGCTGCCGACAACCAACCGAGTTGTCCCCCAGGGAGTTCAATACCTCCCTAAATCGGTGCAAGATTACTCGATAGCCATCCGCCTATTAGAGGCACAGAAAGTGGGATTTTCAGTCCTCAGCCCTCACAGCCAGCTGCCAATCAAGGTCGCCATCAAGGGCCTTGATAAATCTATCCCGGTGGAATTCATCCGGGAAGAACTGGAAGCACTTAGCTTCGCTCCAGTCACAATATATCAGAAACTATTCATTATTAACAGGCAGCCGCTCAACATGTTTGTGGTCGAGCTGCCTAACAGCGACCATTACCGCACCATCTATTCAATTCTTGGCCTGTGTGGCTTAGTAGTCCGGGTTGTTGACTTCCAGCACCCAGAAGGCCCTGCGCATTGTAGTAACTGCCAGCGCTTTGGCCATGCTGCTAGAGTGTGCCGCGCCACAGCTCGCTGCCGCATCTGTGGCGAGGCACACTTGACTTAGAGTTGTACCTTGGAGAACAAGGACGACTTTGCGTCAAGGCGATGCGTTGGCTGTGGAAGAAGTCACGCAGCAAATTTGAAGGATGCACGGCCTACAAGACCGAAAAGTGGCGCTTTCTCTCAGTTGACGAGCGCAAAAAGCGCCAGCAACAGAGCAAGCTGTCACAGCAGCCTTCTCCTCCGCCTCGAGCTTATTATGTCGCTCCTCCTGCCCCCTGGGCCAGGCGTCCCCCTGATAAGTGGACCACTGTGCAGGGGCGTAGTGACAGGCGCACCCAGGCGCAGAACTTTGTGCCTGGCTACGCTCAAGGCCCAGTTCCCTTGTCGAACCACTACAGTGTTCTGTCAAACGAACTAGAATATCCAGTCTTAGCAAACAACCCGCGTCCTCGGCGTCCCTTCCCAACACCAGGCCCCTCACTTAAGGGAAAGGCGAGCCACCATACCTGCCCTAAGGTGGGAAAGCCACGCCCGCAGCCGACTGTTGCTCGCCAGCAGCAGTCGCCTGCTCACCCCCTCCTCCGGCGACTGCCTCACAGAAGCCTTCACCTCCACAAGTGCTGGCCGCTTCACGACCAGCTCCAGTCCCGGCCAGTGCAGGACCTAGTCAGGTTAGTCAGCCGATTTCGGCTGAAAATTTAGCAATGCCAGACCTTTTTAATTTTATTAAGCAGGCCCCTATTGCACAAGGCAACTCCGCACTCATTGAGCTGTAGGAGAAGTTTTTTGCTCTACTCACCATTTGGACAAACCCTTCACGAGGACAGGACGAGAAGTGTCAGGCCCTCGTGGGCTTTGCCCTCATGATTCTTCCACGGTCTTCTAATGCCAATAGAGGGCGGACCACAAATCTGCCCTCTCATAGGTTTAGTTTAATCAATAGTATTTCTTATTGGAATGCTAATGGCGTTCGCAATAAGAAACAAGAGCTGATAGACTTTATTTCTCGCCACCAGGTACCTATAATTGTGGTTAATGAAACACATTCATTTACTTCCACAAACTAGGTTTTCAGTCCCTGGATTTAAATGTTTTCGTTCAGATAGGGATCAGCATGGTGGTGGAGTATTAATTTTAATACGCCATGCTATCGCGTGTACTCCAGCTAAAATGTTACAGTTAGATATACTAGAAGCAGTAGGAATTACAGCAAAGCTAGGAAACCAGCAAGTTTCAATTTATTCTGTTTACTGCCCGCCAGGCNGAGCTGATAGACTTTATTTCTCGCCACCAGGTACCTATAATTGTGGTTAATGAAACACATTCATTTACTTCCACATACTAGGTTTTCAGTCCCTGGATTTATATGTTTTCGTTCAGATAGGGATCAGCATGGTGGTGGAGTATTAATTTTAATACGCCATGCTATCGCGTGTACTCCAGCTAAAATGTTACAGTTAGATACACTAGAAGCAGTAGGAATTACAGCAAAGCTAGGAAACCAGCAAGTTTCAATTTATTCTGTTTACTGCCCGCCAGGCCGCACTCTTTTACGCGCAGATTTAAATAAATTAATCAATGCATCTCCGGTTTTACTCGCTGTGGGCGATTTAAACGCTAAACATCCCACTTGGGGCTGTCTCGCGCATACAGCCAATGGGAATACACTATTTAGTCATCAAGAGCACCATACTTATTGTGTACAAGCGCCCACAGAACCTACTTTTCAGCCTTCAGCAATAAATTACAGGCCCGATATACTTGATATCGTGCTCAATAAAGGCCTTCAGATGACCTTAAGTGCTCCATGAATTGGCTTCGGACCATTATCCTGTCCACGTGTTGTTCAACGATGTTGAAACTGACAACATGCCAACTCGGAAGATTAAAGATTACAAGAATGCGAACTGGCCTGGCTTTAGAGATTACCTGGACGAGGAAATCAATCTCCCAGCTCTTCTTACTACTCCCGAAGAATTGGATTCCGCTGTCACTNGTCAATCACCCAGCTCTTCTTACTACTCCCGAAGAATTGGACTCCGCTGTCACTCGTGTCACGGAACTAATTCAAACAGGAATAAGTGATTTTGTCCCGGAAAAAACCCCACGGACTTGCGGAGATACACTGCCTGATGATATCAGAGAGTTGATCTCGCGCAAAAATAGGCTGCGCAGACGCTATTCCCGGCTCCGTACAAGGCTAGTTAAAGCAAAATAAATGAACTTAGAGATCGTATTGATACCGAGATTAAAATCTGGCAAGCTCAAACTTGGAATAATAAATTATCCCGTTTATGCACCTCAGACAACAGCCTGTGGCACATGACAAAGGCGTTTACAAAGAGACGCGACCCAATCCCGCCTCTTCAAGGCACTGCAGACACGGCCTATTCGCCCCAGGATAAAGCTGAGGCTATGGCCAATCATTTAGAACTAGCTTTCCAGCCCAATGCTGATCCCTCAGATCCTCGAAAACACCGAGTGTAAATGTCCTGGGAGGCTCACGGTTTGCGGCAGCCTTCAGCTGCCGAGCCAGAACTCACACATGCTGACGAGGTTAGAAGAATAATTAAACAAATGAAGCCCCGTAAAGCACACAGGTTCGACTCCCTGCAGGCTATAGTGCTCAAGCAACTGCCTGACAGTATACTTGAAGCTATAGCCGAGTGCATTAATGCAAGTTTTAAGCTTGCTCATTTTCCCACTTCCTGGAAATGTGCGTCAGTCATCGTTTTTCCTAAACCGGGCAAAGACCCGAAGCAATTACAGAACTACCGCCCCATTAGCCTACTCAGTTCGCTCTCTAAGATTCACGAGCGCGTATTATTGCGACGCCTAGAAAATCATATTCGCGAAATTAATATTTTTCCTAACGAGCAGTTTGACTTTAGGAAATCTCATTCTACCGTTCATCAGCTCGTAAGACTAAGCGGGCATATAATCAATACTTTTAACTGGCGTNCTTTAGGAAATCTCATTCTACCGTTCATCAGCTCGTAAGACTAAGCGGGCATATAATCAATACTTTTAACTGGCGTCATTACACCGTCGCAGTATTTTTAGATGCTGAGAAAGCGTTTGACAGAGTTTTCCATGCTGGGCTATTGTACAAGTTGTTTGAACATAACTTCCCTGATTGTTATATTAAACTATTAGCTTCCTATCTATGTAGGCGCACATTTACTGTTTCAATTGACGGAGCGACCTCTGAAAAGAAAATAATTATAGCTGGAGTCCCCCGNTGAAAAGAAAATAATTATAGCTGGAGTCCCCCGGGAAGTATATTAGGTCCAGTCTTATATAATATTTACACCCACGATATTCCGCGCCCCCCTAACTGGCATATAAACTTAGGAATTTATGCAGATGATACTGTAATTTATACGCGATCTCGCAAAGCTGAGCTTGCCACTCAGCGTGCCCAGGCTCAGCTCAACCAGCTTGAAAACTATTTTCGCCTGTGGAGAATTAAAATAAACGTGCGAAAATGCGAGGCAATTGTTTTCACTCGCCAAAATATTCCTTTCAATTTTCCACATCTCACTCTCTTTGGGGAAGATATTCCATTTAAAGATGAGGTGAAATACCTCGGCCTTCTTATGGATAAAANCTCAACCAGCTTGAAAACTATTTTCGCCTGTGGAGAATTAAAATAAACGTGCGAAAATGCGAGGCAATTGTTTTCCCTCGCCAAAATATTCCTCTCAATTTGCCACATCTCACTCTCTTTGGGGAAGATATTCCATTTAAAGATGAGGTGAAATACCTCGGCCTTCTTATGGATAAAAGGCTGACATGGCGGCGTCATGTGGAGGCCAAGA
>NQII01001627.1:154455-275068 GCA_002778355.1 Clitarchus hookeri
TTGCCACATCTCACTCTCTTTGGGGAAGATATTCCATTTAAAGATGAGGTGAAATACCTCGGCCTTCTTATGGATAAAAGGCTGACATGGCGGCGTCATGTGGAGGCCAAGAAAAATCTAGCCTGAGCACACATGTCAGCCTTATATCCATTTCTAAATCGTGGCTCAGGTTTGACACAGAAAAATGGGATACGATTATATCAGGCAATGATTCGCCCCATTATCACGTATGCAGCGCCCGCTTGGGCATACTGTGCGCAAACTCATTTAAATTCATTGCAGGTTCTGCAAAATAAATGCCTCAGATTGGCTGCAGATGCACCCAGGTATGTCCCTATTAGATGCTTGCACGCCTAATTAAAAATAGACAAGCTGGACGAAGTAATTCGCAAGAACACCGATTCTTTCTACAGATCAACAGAGGAACATTCAAATCCTCTTATAACTGCCCTTGGGGATTATGATATCGATTTGACACAGCGCTACAAGCGACCAAAATCGCTTCTAGCGCACAGACCCCCTTAGCCCTGTGTGTAACACACTGCCAGGCCAATTATGTTGCCTCTGCGCGGCTCTTAAGAATATATATTAATATGTTTACAACCTTGTGTTTTGATAAGTAGGATAAAGGCTCAGACTACATTATCTGCAGCCTATTTAAATTTAGTATTATGTTAGGATTAGTGCTGTCATCAACAATTACAAATTCGATCTAAACTTACTTTGATTTTTCATAGTCATTCAGGGCACTCTGCCCAGGCTGGTTATGTGGGAATTCGTGACAGGTGGGAAATATCCCCAACCACCACCCGTCTTCCAGGTCAAGGACACACATGCCAGTCGAGGTAGGGATCGGGGGGCTTTTAATTTCCTCTACAAATTTTCTAGAAATCCTCCTCTCGATAAATATTTTTGGTCGATACATATTCTTCATTAATTAATTCCTCAAGTATAGGGGGCGAGGACAGTCCACATTTAGATTGTTAGTTTTAAGTTACCACTTAATGCCCCCTGCCCAGGTTGGTTATGTGGGAATTCGTGGAAGGTGGGAAATAGCCTCACCCACCACTCGTTTTCCAGGTCAGGGACACACATGCCAGTCGGGGTAGGGGTCAGGGGCTACCTAGTATTAATATTAAATAGTAATTAGAATAATTAATAATTTAGTTTGTAGGAGTAGGAATATAAATGTCCTCGTGGATTACTTTAGTATTAGGTTCTTAGATTAACCATCATATCTTTCAGCCAACTACCATCTTGTCATGGATTAGTAAAAGTCAGCTTGTGTCTGCTCTGCTGGCACTCCTGACAACTAATTCAGTTGTCTTTTAAGTTTTCAGGATCCACTGGAGATTCCGTGGTTGAGGGGGGGGGGAGAAGCACAGTATTTCTCTCCCCTCACCAGAGTGATGTTCCATATCAATCTGGTTAAACCAGCGCAAATTAGGAAAAGATCCCAGCCACCTCTCTACTAGTTTCTCCTCTCCCAATAATTAAGAGCATGGTACCCACCTATCTTTCTCCTGTAGCATTTTCACATAATGCATGTAACAATTTTTAATTCTTTCCTGTCGAAAGGGTTTTTACGGTGTCTGTGCCGGTTTTTCCCTTTCTCTTCTAGATGTAGTTAGTTAACTATAAGTACATTAGGGAGGTTTCTCATGGCCAAACTTGGCCATGGGAAACCCAATCCCTCTTTGCCGCGATGCACGTCTCCTTGCATGTTTTTCCTTCCCTAAGGGGTTAGCCCTGAGACGCAATAATCCCGTTCCTACCATGGACTAATACATAACACTTAGTTTTAGAGTAGGTTAGTAATTAAAGGGCCCACCAAATCTGCCTCGCTGCCGCATATGTAAGGACGAACAATACCACCGGCACAAACTGTGCCCGAACTGGGCGAATGAACAGCAGGGAAACGACAAAAAATGGAGTAGAGCAAATTGGGTTTGCCCTCTCCACCATTGTCGCGACCGGAACTCCCGAAACTACCAATAACAAAGAGATCCACCATTACTTAGGCCAGGTTAGCTCCGCCAGTGATCAGCTGATAAGAATATCCTTATGCTTGGATTAGTGGAATATCATCGCCTTAATCGATATGGCCGAATCGCATAACATCGTGCACGCCAACAGCTGATCACCAGGGACAAACAAATCGTACAATTGGTCACATTGAACGGGACCAACGAATGTTTAGGTGAAGTACAAGTGGAAATACATATTAGTTACTGTTCTATGGACATCATCGCTCTCGTCTCCGACGAGATACGAGAGGACCTGACTACAGAGGTGCCGTGGCTTAGACAATACTACGCCATTATTGAAATCACCATGGACCGCATTCACTTCGGTCTGACAGAACAGGGAACAGTGACCAATATAGGGCATCGCAGAGAAAACAGCGTGAACAATCTGTCCTACTAGATGCGATCCAGCAAGTCCTGACCGAACGACATGACATATTTGCCGTGGCAGACCCCCTTAAAAGCCGAGCGTGGCAGAACACGCGATTCCACTCACTCGGTCCTCCTCTCGTGATTATGATCGGTATCACCTAAGGATCATTAATAAACAAATCGAGGAAATGATTAGGGATGGTCTAATAGAACCCTTGGAAAGCATTTACAACTCAGCTATCTCTCTGCGCCCCGAGAAAGATGGGAGCTGGAGGTTTCGCCTGGACTTCGGCCCGCTCAACCAAGTGACCGAAAGTGCGCCCCCATCCTTAATAAGTGTGAGCTCTGCATTAAACATGTTAGAGGATGCCAAGATTTTATCTTCCCTTGACCTGAGAAGCGGTTATTGGCAAGTACCAGTTCGACCCGAAGACAGTCGCAAGACCACATTCACAGCCCCCGACTGTATGGGTTAACGTGTGCATATGGAAAATGTCATATAGGGGAAACATGTCGTCAATACCTGGGCCATATGGTCGATTACGAGGGTATCCAGCACAACCACGAACAATTGAGGCTAATGAAATATTATCGCAAACCCAAGATGCGTAAACGCATGCGAAAATTTTTCGGGCTTATAAACTGGTTAAAGCGCTACATACAAGACTTCGCCACGATAACAGCCACACTAGCTGCCCTGTTGTCAACACAACTGCGTTTCCAAAGAAACGACGATGCCCATACCGCATTCGAAGAAATAAAATACAGATTCCAACAGTGCGACAAACTGTCCCGTTTAGACCCCCCGAGGAATTTATTTCTGCAAACAGATGCCAGTCAAGAGGGTATTGGTGCCATTCTATTTGAATACGATGATGATGGGGAACAAAGTCTCATATACTAGAGTAGCGCGAAGTTTCCCCCACGCGAACACAACTACGATATGTACGAGAGGGAATACATGGCTATCGCATGGGCACTAAAACACTACCGCCAACACCTAGAGTACCAACGATTCACATTGAGGACCGACAATCGCTGTTTAATGTGGCTGCATAATATGCGAACTCTCCGCAGCAAACTCACGCGGTGGTCCATGTTATTACAGGCCTATGATTTCGTGGTGGAACATATTCCGGGGGAAGAAAACCAACTAGCCGACGCCCTTTCCTGTGCGCTCTGTACAACCCAGATATCATGTGATGAAGACGAGTGGGAAGTCCTATTCCCGCCAGGCAGTTGGCCTGTTGCCCGGTTACAGCATGTCACCGTAGGCACGAGTAATGCCACCCAAGCCCTAACAAGTGATGTAAAGGGTAATGGTGAAAAAACTTCGAAAACATTTTTTTTTCAAAACAGAGAAAATAAACTAATACAATAAGAAGATAAATTGTCGAGAAAATTACTTTCTGAATAAAATATGTACACAATTTGGGTTACTGGAGTTGAGTTTGCGAGCATGCATGGACAGATAGGGCAGTTGACCTTGTCAAAGTAAACACATCTGTGCTTGCATGGGAAGAGCAGTGTAAGCATTTTCACAGGCCTGAACCTGAATGGAGCCAGGTAACTGGAACCTGCATGTTCTTTTTCACAATCTATATGGTGTCAGTTAGCATAAGTAAGCATGATCGTGGGAAGAGCTGTGTTAGCATTTCCACAGGCTTGTGCCTGCTTGATGTCAGGTAACTGGAGTTAACTAAAGATGGAAAAGATAATGAGTCTGCAGGCTTCACGAGCACGCCGTGGCCCATCAAGAATGGTGGTGGAGTGGGGAGTGGAGAAGAGATAGGTTATATAAAAGTGGAGGAGAAGGCTCGTTGTATTAATTGTGACCTTACTTTCATCACGTTATGTCTGCACAGTTCCGACCTGATGATGTAGCCATTTACTCCGATATTACAGTGGGCTACCACAGAGTTCACTTCTGGATATCTGGTATGCCAGAGCGAATAGAAACCTGTTAAGGATTTGAACACTGGGTCAGCATGAATGAAGAAGATGGCTTTTCCAGCTTGATTCCAGTTCCATGCTTCTTTATTACCTGCCCAGTGTACCACCTCCGGCCAGACTCAAATCTGTCCCGCACAACCAGTGAGGTGATAAGTCTAGCAAAAGAAGAATGCCTACATCAAGTTTGGGGACATAGCAAAATTGCATATTAACTCAAAAGACCAGAAAGCTACAAGATTACTTGGTGGTCCGAGCATTGCAATGGAGAATGTCACACTGCCATTTTGAACCATGGCAGAACAACTCGGGAGACCATGTGCTCTCCACTTACCTGCGATGTGTATGCTGCATTCGTACTCTGAGCACCAGTCTTCATAAAGTCTTCGGCCAGCATTCAGCCATGTTTGATCCAGAGCAAGACTACTTGTGTGTACACCTGGGCTTCCAGAGTATGGAATACTGTGTGGACGATCCCCTGGTAACATGTGTTAAGCAATATGCAAATTATGTACATGTTTACTTCTCATGGGACGCAACAGCCATGCCAGACTGTATAAAACCTGAAATTGCGAATGTCTGTTATAGTAGCGAATGTGCAGTTAACCATTGTCGACCATATGTGCATAGTTTTCCATGCACACTACAAGAAATGAAAAATCGAATATTAAGCGAATTGGTCAAGGCATTTGATGATGATCCTCAACACGATCATTTACTGTCGAGGATACTAATGAAAAGTCCCTTGACACATTAAAATCTGTTTACAGAAGCATCCAAAGTTTAATTATGATATGCTGAATCGTGTACCAGGGACCTGCACAGTGATGTGAACTGCCATGAACCATCGTGGACTGATCTGCAAACTAGGGTGTGTGGTAACGAACTCTATTCCATTTACAGGCAGAAATTACTCAGTGAAACCAAGTTTTCACCATCAAACCTCCTGACCAAGCTGATGGGACTCTATAAATAAAGCAGATATGTTCATATATGTCAATTGTTTGTGAACCATGGATCCAGAAACATATAGTATGGACTCTAGCAGAAGGGTCTGTGCTTACCACTTATATGCGAAGTATACCACATTCTTCTTCTGCCTAGTCTGCGGTCAGCAACAGTCAACCAGTCTAGCAGTCAGCCAGCCCAGCCACCACGGACTATGGAGACGATGGCGACGAACCATTTTCTGAATGACTGCGAGGAAGATGCAGAAGTATCCCTGTTGCCTGATCCTACTAACACCACGTTGGCACCATGTATAATGTACAACCCCAGCACTTGCCATGTATATGTGCGTGAAGGCTTACATTGTGTGCAGTATGCTATTACTTTTAAAAATTTACAGCTCTATATTCTTTGAAATGTGTAGTGAGAACGTACATTTCCGTCTACAGTGGAATGAACTTTCACAATATGTAACCTCCAGGGAAGTATCCAGCTTTGTGTGCGAAAATAGTAATTGCACTGTTCATCTTTGTGCTCCGAAGCTAGCACCATCTTATGTGATGGTCGAGGACCCCGATGTCATGAAGTACAGAATATCATGCGATGGCAAACAACATTATAGAAGTATTAAGAAAGACATACGTTGTCGTTTACTGACAATGGATACACCATGTGCGTCAATTTTGTGCTCCATATATACACTGAAGTGCCAAAAAAAGCTGGTCCACCTGCCTAATATCGTGTACGGCCCCCGCAAGCATGCATAAGTGCCACAAGATGATGTGGCATGGACTCGACTAATATCTGAAGGTATACAGGAGGCAATTCACACCATGAATCCTGCAGGGCAGTCCACAAATTCATAGTAGTGCGAGGCGGTGGAGATCTCTTCTGAACAGCATGTTGCAAAGGCATCCCAGATATGCTCAATAATGTTCATGTCTGGTGATTTAGGTGGCCAATGGAAGTGTCTTAAGTCAGAAGAGTGTTCCTGGAACCACTCGGTAGCTGCTGGAATCGTCCACATCCGTCCGAATGCACAATAGACATGAATGGGTGGAGGTGATCGGACAGAATGCTTACGAATCTGTCACCTATCAGAGTCGTATCTAGACGTATCAGAGGTCCCATTTCACTGCACATGCCCCATACCATGACAGAGTCTCCACCAGTTTGAACAGTCCCCTGTTGACAAGTAGGGTCCATGGATTCATGAGGATGTCTCCATACCTGTACATGTCCATCCGCCCGATACAATTGGAAACGAGACTCGTCAGATAAGGAAACGTGTTTCCAGTTATCAACAGTCCAATGGCGATGTTAGCAGGCCCTAAGCGAGGCGTAAAGCTTTGTGCCGTTCAGTCAACAACGGCACACGAGTGGGCCTTTGGCTCCGAAAGCCCATATCAATGATGGTCCGTTGAATAGTTCGCACGCTGGCACTTGTTGATGCCCCAGCATTGAAATCTGAGCCAATTTGAGAAAGGGTTGCACGTCTGTCACGTTTAATTATTCTCGTCAGTCGTCGTTTGTCCCGTTCGTTCACGGTCTTTTTCCGGCAGCAGCGATGTCAAAGATTTTATGTTTTACCGGATTCCCAATATTCACGATACACTCGTGAAATGGTCGTACGCGAAAATCCAAATTGTATCGCTACCTCGGAGATGCTATGTCCCATCTCTCGTGCGCCGACTATAACACCACATTCAAACTCACTTAAATCTTGATAACCTGCCATTGTAGCAGCAGTAACCGATCTAGCAACTTTGCCAGACACTTGTTGTCTTATATAGGCGCTGCCGACTACTCTGATTGGTTCCATACCTCTGTTATTTGCATATGCACGCCTATGCCAGTTTTTTTTTGGCTCTACCATGTAGACAAAAACTGCTTGGAGAAATTCGATTTTGCCCAAAAACATTCACCAATTCAAGCTGGGCTATATAAATAATACAGATATGTTTGTTCATGCGCCATGAACCAAGAATCACAGCTTATGTACTCCAGCAGCAGTTANTAGGCGCTGCCGACTACTCTGATTGGTTCCATACCTCTGTTATTTGCATATGCACGCCTATGCCAGTTTTTTTTTTTGGCTCTACTATGTAGACAAAAACTGCTTGGAGAAATTCGATTTTGCCCAAAAACATTCACCAATTCATGCTGAATTATATAAATAATACAGATATGTTTGTTCATGCGCCATGAACCAAGAATCACAGCTTATGTACTCCAGCAGCAGTTANTATATAAATAATACAGATATGTTTGTTCATGCGCCATGAACCAAGAATCACAGCTTATGTACTCCAGCAGCAGTTATGCTAGAAAAACTTATCTTTGAGTGACTACACCAGCAGTAGTTCCACCCTGTGGGCCTTTCATGTTTATCCACACAGAAGATAATGCTGTTCCCTTCAAAACATTATTAGAATCTGATATGTCTACTTAATGTGTACCAAAATTAGTAAAATCAATTTTTCTTATGTATTAAATTTTTTTATTTGTAAAAATTTGAATAAATTTATGCATTAAAAATAAAACATATTTCTTAAAATAACCCACGTGTCATATGTATATTGAAAACTGGTATACACTCAAAAGTGTTAAGTAAAAAAAGTTTAACTAGCGAGCAATATTGAATCTTTTCATACTAATATAAATAATAGAGGCTGATAAACACAAAGTCATTACCGCACTTCTCATGCCCTTCGATACCAAACACAACCTTCGTTATATAACCACACCAAACATGTAAACGCCTTTATTCTCACGCGAATGACTGGCCTAAAAACTTGCAACAAAAAACATTTTTCAGTTCCTTCGTCGCCATATAGAACTTAGCCGATTTTAATCAACTCGAATATGACATAATACTTGAAATCCTACCACAATATTCATCCTACACATGTTCGCACAAATTTTATTTAAAACAGACTCTCAAAAACGATAGTATACACCATTGAAGCAGAACAGAACATATAAGTAATTAAACACACATTAATATGTGTATATAAATTTAATTTATTTACTTGCTATTTCCATCTATATTTATAATTAATTTTTACATTAGATCTTTTCATTTCCCTGTTATTTGCAAATCATGGATAGAAGCCAACAGTCTCATAAGATATAACCCTGATCCTTCAGTTCATTGACGAATGAAGATATCTCAACAATGTGTGAGATATCGTCACGTTTTTACAGCTCAATCAAATATCTGAGTCTATATACAGGTTTATACGGGTCTTCGGAAAATATGTGACGAGTATTCTTGATGCCTTCTGGTTTCTTCGCATCACTTTTCGAATGGAAACTCGTTCGTGAAATGTGTGGGAACATCGAGGGAATCATCATCCTTCTCATCAGATACTTCATCAACACTGTCGCCATTGTCATTATCATCAATGCTGTCTTCATGATCGTCTTCACCTCCTGTTTTATCCTCAATATCATGTTTACTTTTCTTTGTAGGAGTCAGATGGACATCATCAGTATGGCACTTCACCAGTCGTTGCAGTTGACAAATAAAAGCCTTATCACTTGGTTGCATGTGCATTATGTGTTCTATACTGAGCGCACACTCATGCAAGTGATTAGCATGTGTTTGGTAAAAGAATTCAAATATAAATTTAATTCTCAGTTGTGTTTTGTCATATTTTCTTTGGCTTCTTGCTCGTTGTGGATGAAAGTAAAGAACTGTTATGAAATATAATTTAACGATTAGCAAAGTAGTTTGGAAAACTTAGAAAAATAAAATTCATAAAACAAAGGCTTAATACATAGTTAAATTTGCGGTAATCTAGGTCTCTCCCGAGTTAAAACTGATTTCTTTTGCCATATTTTTCATGCAATGCAATACAGACGCTTCGCCGAACACGTGTATCAGTAGTATTTTCAGAAACAAACAACTGCAAAGTGCATAAAGTAACGCAGGGTGCTAAGAACTTACTATTTCACATTTTTGCTAGTGGCAACATTTTTTACTGGATAAATAGTATCTTAAAACGATAATCGATACAACTAATATCTTTATTTTTTCCGATGTCTATTTACTAGCTCACAGAGTAGGAAGTTACGTATTTTCAAGGAAGTGAGTTAGCACAATTGCACGGTGCAGCGCTGTTTGACCCATCTTTAATAACCGGACATTTTCACATTTTGCCAGTGCAAATATACTTGTTTTATATGCTGGGTATTACTGCTTATGTTTTTGATGCAGATCCTGCCTTATTAATGTTGTTTAAAGCCATGTCTTCATCTGAAGAGTAATGCCAAAATTTAAGCTGCCCCAGAGGCGTGGGCGATAGAATTTAAATCCAAAGGATTATACGTGCCATAAAATTCTGTTTTGCAAATGGTGTAACTGTAGAGTGGACCGCGAAAAACGTGACATTGTCTTAAAACGCAAAGCAAACAACACGTGAAAGTTACGACAGGTAGTCAAAGTACAAGTGGCAACAAACGTCTCGCTACATTAGAAGAAATGGCCACAGCTGGTAAAAAAAAAAAAAGAGATGACCAGGAAAATTTCATTTGGAAAACTACGAAAGCCTTTGTTTTTGCAGATATACCTGTTGAGAAACTGGACAATGGCAAGTTGCATGGATAAATGTAAATGTGTAAGAAAGGAGGTGGAAGCTCGGANTACCTGTTGAGAAACTGGACAATGGCAAGTTGCATGGATAAATGTAAATGTGTAAGAAAGGAGGTGGAAGCTCGGTGGCGGGGGGATGTATTCCTTCAATAAGTCCTCTTCAGAAAATATATGTCCCAAAATTACGGGAAATGATTGAAAATGACATTGAGAAAGAATTTAAGAGTACATGTATTTGCATCCTTTGCGATGAAAAGACTGACAGAGCTGGAAGATGCATGTTCAATATACTGTTCAGAAAACTGGAACNATTTGCATCCTTTGCGATGAAAAGACTGACAGAGCTGGAAGATGCATGTTCAATATACTGTTCAGAAAACTGGAACCAGCAAGTAACCAGACCACTGCTTCAATTGTCCTAGATGCAGCAAACTATGCAACATGTTCGAAGGCAATTTTGGATACTTTGAACAAGTATGCAATAGATTTCAGTTCAGTGAAAGCCATAGTAAACGGCTCTACAGCATATATAAAGAAGTGTTTTAGTAATTTTGCTGGTCTGTTAGAAAATGCTGTCCATCTGCAATGCTGGGCCCATACATTACATTTCATGGGTAGCACACTTCAGAGTTCACTGGTGCTTTTAAACAAAGCAGTAAGTATTCAGTGTCAAAAAGGCGTTTTTGAACAGGAGGAGGAAAAACAACTACTTGTCATATTTATCAGACAAGTATGGACTGCACAGTGGAAAAGTTAAAGCTTCCCCTGAGACAATGTTAACTGGATGGAATTCATGGTTCGACTGAGTAGTATATGTTAACAACTACTTTGACGATGACATGGAGTCTTTCATGAATTCAGACGGTTCAGATGACCACAGTAACGCTGGCATAAGCTGGCTCAAGAACAGGAGCTCTACAGAAATTGCTCAAATAAAAATTGAAGTGCAAATTTTTTTTCAAATCACGGCAAACCAGTTGAAGAGGTGACGACACTTCTTGAAGGTCATCCTACCCTACTGCACACATTCCGAGTTGTAAATTACAGGACTTGGAAACAAAGTTGCAGATGCTAAGTATTGGAAAGGTGGGTCAGTGCAGTCGTAGCATCGCCAGCTTACTGGGGGAACTGTCAGCAGCGAAGAAGGCTGAAGAAGTAGCATCTTTCAAGGCGGCAGCACTGAAGGCACTAGTTAAACTACAAGTTATCAAGAAAAATGATCGTGCAGCAAAACAGTTTTTCAACACAGGTGTTTTATTAAACCCCCAGGAATATCACTAAGCAGATTCCAGTAACCAAACATTTGCAAAATGATACCAGCAACGTACCTTTCACTAAGCAGTTGGAACTGCAAAAACTTTTCAGGTTATCATGTGTTGAACACAGTTTTGGAACGGCTAGGTAGACCAGTTTGCTTTGAAGTAGACATGGTTACACTTCCGTGCTCACTAAGACTGACCACACAGTTTTCTTCAAAATATTTGCAGGCATTGTTGCTGCCTACGAGCAATGTAGACAGCAAGAGATAATTTTCTCAGTATTCACTCGTAGTGAGTGATACACGTTGCAGACCTGCTACAAGTTGCAGAAATTTTAACGATGGTCAATTTCAACAAAGACTACAGTTTGGTTGAACGAAAGACTATTATCACAACTTATATTTTAATGATGTGCTTTGGTACTCATTCAATAGGTGATATCATTAATCTTTTAACTAGAGAAGTAACGATTCCACTTTTTCTAGGTTCTCGATCTCGATGCAGATACCAAAAATTGTGATTATTTTAGTTTCAGACAATTACACTGGAGCGCAAAAAAAACTGGTGCAGGCGTGCGTATGCAAATAACAGAGGTATGGACCCTATCAGAGTAACACCATGCGGTCGGCAGCGCCTATATAAGATGACAAGCATCTGGCAAAGTTGCTAGATCGGTTACTGCTGCTGCAATGGCAGGTTATCAAGATTGTAACGTTCCATCTCGTTACACTGCCGAACGTTTATTATATTACAGCCTCACAGTTAGGCGCCATGTTGTAACGTTGCGGAAGTATTACCTGGCCGATGTTTATGTTGACATGGCTTGTTGCCACGGCTTGATCATAGGTAGAATACGAGCCTCAGTACCAGGTGACACCGATTAATTAAAAAGAAGAAGTTCCAGATTAGTTTGCTTTATACTTTATTTATCATTGAAGTTTCACAGTGCACAAACGACTTTCCAGTTTGCAGAGTACAAACTTTCACAATTAGTTATCCCAGTGCAGAAAACAGCGCCACAGTTGTTTACAGTTTAGTAGTGCCTCAAACTTGCATCGCAAGACTAAGATACGAAGGCAGGAGGGAGGTTCGTTCCCTCCTGGCACCCTAACGACCCACGCCCTTTCGGGCTGGTGCGTCTTCGCACGCCCGACGCGTCTTCTTCAACGGTTAGTTACTTTCTCTCTAGGCGATAGGCACCACCAGTATATATTAGGCAGGCCTATCCCCCCCCCCTACTACGTTGTGTCCCGCGCTCACAACATGTTATTGTACACGCAACAGCGCATAACCAAAACAACAACTTTCGAAACTAGACGGTAAACGGACGTAAACAGCAGATGTCCATTCGATAACCTTCAAAAGCACACGTCTGCTCGACAAACAATCGACAAACAAACACGGGAAACGACCCCCGCGGCTTTAACTTGAAACCCGATAAAATATTACGAAGCTTTCCAAAGCTAAATACACACAAAAGAATTTACACTCGTGTCCCGAAAAATTAAGCATATTGCATCATTACAAGATTTAAGTGAGTTTGAATGTGGTGTTATAGTCGGCGCACGAAAGATGGGACATAGCATCTCCGAGGTAGCAATAAAATTTGGATTTTCGCGTACGACCATTTCACGAGTGTACCGTGAATATCGGGAATCTGGTAAAACATCAAATCTTCGACATCGCTGCTGCCGGAAAAAGAGTGTGAACGAACGGGACAAACAATGACTGACGAGAATCATTAAACGTGACAGACGTGCAACCCTTTCTCAAATTGGCGCAGATTTTAATGCTGGGGCATCAACAAGTGCCAGCGTGCAAACTATTCAATGGACCATCATTGATATAAGCTTTCGGATCCAAAGGCCCACTCGTGTACCGTTGTTGACTGCACAACACAGAGCTTTACGCCTCGCCTGGGCCNCAAAGGCCCACTCGTGTACCGTTGTTGACTGCACAACACAGAGCTTTACGCCTCGCCTGGGCCCGCCATTGGACTGTTGATGACTGGAAAGACGTTGCCTGGTCTGACGAGTCTCGTTTCCAATTGTGTCGGGTGGATGGACGTGTACGGGTAAGGAGACATCCTCATGAATTCATGGACCTTACATGTCAACAGGAGACTCTTTAAACTGGCGGAGGCTCTGTCATGGTATGGGGCGTGTGCAGTTGGCGTGAAATGGAACCTCTGATACGTCTATATACAATTCTGACAGGTGACAGATACGTAAGCATCCTGTCCGATTACCTGCACCCATTCATGTCCATTGTGCATTCTGACGGACGTGGACAATTCCAACAGGACAATGCGACACCCCACACGTCGAGAGTTGCTACCGAGTGGCTCCAGGAACACTGTTCTGACTTTGGACACTTCCATTGGCCATCTAAATCACCAGACATGAACATTATTAAGCATATCTGGGATGCCTTGCAAAGTGCTGTTCAGAAGATATCTCCACAGTCTCGCTCTCCTATGGATTTGTGGACTGCCCTGCAGGATTCATGGTGTGAATTGCATCCTGCATACCTTCAGACATTAGTTGAGTCCATGTCACGTCGTCTTGCGGCACGTCTGCATGCTCGCGGGGGCCCTACACAATATTAGACAGGTGTACCAGTTTTTTTGGCTCTTCAGTGTACTTTACATAACTATATACTGTATAGGAGGGTATGAAATTTAATTATTTAAACTAGATCTACAGTAGTAGTAAGCCTATTCCTAACATAAATAATGTAACACGAATAGTGGGAGCATATTCATATGAAGTTTGGAGGACTTCTTTAAAATACTTGCTTCAATTTTAATACAAAAATCCCTTATATTTTTTTTATAATAAAAAAATATTGACTTAATTACATGTTAAAACAAAAATGTAACTTTATATTAGTTTAAAAACATTGCCTTGATGTTTTCAGTTTGCTGCTATTTTCTTTATAATTTCATGACGTTTACAACAGAACTATGACATTTTTAGTGCCATTTTTGGTAGTTAAATGGGTGTACATTGACACAAATTTACTCAAATTAACTTTCAGTGGAAGTTTTAACGTCCGAGAACACACAGGCTTTGAATCATGTAGTGCAACTGCAATCACAGCCAAGCCACATCGGGCAGCTTATGAATATAACATACCGAATCTGTATGCTGACAAAGCTAATTCCTATATCGATAACAAAATTAAAAGTAGCCAAGTAAATTAATTATATTTTTTCTCATAGCAAATTTGCTACGTTTGGAGTTTGTCAACGTCTCCGTGACGAGTGAGCAAAAAACACAATTAAAAACAAACACATTCCGAACGAAAAAAAAGACAATTTACTGGAGTGTTACAAATCGTTATAACCGAACCCATATTAAAAAACACCATGTTAGATCTCAGTAAAATGGTTAAACATCTGGAGTCAAATTAAACTTTCATCGTGCACTAGCTTATTTTTACGTGAACGTTTAGGTTATGTATATCAAAACTCGCGTGCCGCATCAACAAGCAATCGATACTTGCAACTTATAGATATCGCTCACATATAAGACAAATTCAGGTTCCACAGTTTACTGTAATTTCCTAATAGTGCAAGTATGCCACCAGTTTCAGTTAATTTTCGCAATAAATACGCAGTGCTAATGTTATGTAATATATGACTAACATTTTATTTTTTTAAGCTAATGTAACAATCTTTGAAGTCTGTGAATAAGCGGAAGAATCAAAATTTTCTCGACAAGATATGATTCATCAAATCATAATCACTCAGGTAGAGTCGACAAAGCTTCTCGCACGAATCCCATCTTGTATTTTAGTAGGAACAACCTACAGACATGAACATAAATTTTTCTCAAAAATATCCGGAAAAAATTATTTCCCGCCCGACGAGAGAATCGTTATAAATTCCCAAAACTTTTCCTTAAGTTCGGGATCCTGCACACCCCTAGTAATTTTTAGTATGTAACGAAACTTGTCAAAATACAAAAACTATTATACCACAACCAAATTGCAACCGAACTGAAGCTACTAAATACTAATATACTGAATGGCGAATTTGAACACGGCCAGTACAGTTTTATTTTCATATTATTTCTGCATCTCAATTTTTACCACAAAATAATTTTCCAAGAGTGATTCAATTACTGGAATAAATAAAGTAATTTTAAACAGTTATTGAGAGGTGATAGGTTATGTATTTTTAGCAATTGGTTTTTATTGCTTCGTTTCTTGATTATAAGATTCTTCAAGAATAGCGGATATCGCGTAATCTAGTTTGACATCCCTACTTTTAACTCTTGTTGCTGTACAGTATTAAAATGGTACAGAATTGTTTTCAATGTTGTACATTTCGTTGTCTTTGAATCTCAAGTAACTTAGATAGAAAACTTTTTTTATTTCAAGATTTATATAGTTTTTTTTTGCAGTCACGACACCGTGGGAAATACTGATTTTTAAAAACTAAAAATACCAAAAAATAAAACCACATTTAACATCCCTATGGCTTTTCGCTCACTTTTGCACAATAGTNGTGACAGACGTGCAACCCTTTCTCAAATTGGCGCAGATTTTAATGCTGGGGCATCAACAAGTGCCAGCGTGCAAAATATTCAATGGACCATCATTGATATAAGCTTTCGGATCCAAAGGCCCACTCGTGTACCGTTGTTGACTGCACAACACAGAGCTTTACGCCTCGTCTGGGCCCGTCAACACCGCCATTGGACTGTTGATGACTGGAAAGACGTTGCCTGGTCTGACGAGTCTCGTTTCCAATTGTGTCGGGTGGATGGACGTGTACGGGTAAGGAGACATCTTCATGAATTCATGGACCTTACATGTCAACAGGAGACTCTTTAAACTGGCGGAGGCTCTGTCATGGTATGGGGCGTGTGCAGTTGGCGTGAAATGGAACCTCTGATACGTCTATATACAATTCTGACAGGTGACAGATACGTAAGCATCCTGTCCGATTACCTGCACCCATTCATGTCCATTGTGCATTCTGACGGACGTGGACAATTCCAACAGGACAATGCGACACCCCACACATCGAGAGTTGCTACCGAGTAGCTCCAGGAACACTCTTCTGACTTAGGACACTTCCATTGGCCACCTAAATCACCAGACATGAACATTATTAAGCATATCTGGGATGCCTTGCAAAGTGCTGTTCAGAAGATATCTCCACAGTCTCGCTCTCCTATGGATTTGTGGACTGCCCTGCAGGATTCATGGTGTGAACTGCATCCTGCATACCTTCAGACATTAGTTGAGTCCATGTCACGTCGTCTTGCGGCACGTCTGCGTGCTCGCGGGGGCCCTACACAATATTAGACAGGTGTACCAGTTTTTTTGGCTCTTCAGTGTACTTTACATAACTATATACTGTATAGGAGGGTATGAAATTTAATTATTTAAACTAGACCTACAGTAGTAGTAAGCCTATTCCTAACATAAATAATGTAACACGAATAGTGGGAGCATATTCATATGAAGTTTGGAGGACTTCTTTAAAATACTTGCTTCAATTTTAATAGAAAAATCCCTTATATATTTTTTATAATAAAAAAATATTGACTTAATTACATGTTAAAACAAAAATGTAACTTTATATTAGTTTAAAAACATTGCCTTGATGTTTTCAGTTTGCTGCTATTTTCTTTATAATTTCATGACGTTTACTACAGAACTTTGACATTTTTGGTAGTAAAATGTGTGTACATTGACACAAATTTACTCAAATTAACTTTCAGTGGAAGTTTTAACGTCCGTGAACACACACGCTTTGAATCATGTACTGCAACTGCAATCACAGCCAAGCCGCATCGGGCAGCTTATGAATATAACATACCGAATCTGTATGCTGACAAAGCTAATTCCTATATCGATAACAAAATTAAAAGTAGCCAAGTAAATTAATTATATTTTTTCTCATAGCAAATTTGCTACGTTTGGAGTTTGTCAACGTCTCCGCGGCGAGTGAGCAAAAAACACAATTAAAAACAAACACATTCCGAACGAAAAAAAGGACAATTTACTGGAGTGTTACAAATCGTTATAACCGAACCCATATTAAAAAACACCATGTTAGATCTCAGTAAAATGGTTAAACATCTGGAGTCAAATTAAACTTTCATCGTGCACTAGCTTATTTTTACGTGAACGTTTAGGTTATGTATATCAAAACTCGCGTGCCACATCAACCAGCAATCGATACTTGCAACTTATAGATATTGCTCACATATAAGACAAATTCAGGTTCCACAATTTACCGTAATTTCCTAATAGTGCAAGTTTGCCACCAGTTTCAGTTAATTTTCGCAATAAATACGCAGTGCTAATGTTATGTAATATATGACTAACATTTTTTTTTTTTTAAGCTAATGTAACAATCTTTGAAGTCTGTGAATAAGTGGAAGAATCAAAATTTTCTCGACAAGATATGATTCATCAAATCATAATCACTCAGGTAGAGTCGACAAAGCTTCTCGCACGAATCCCATCTTGTATTTTAGTAGGAACAACCTACAGACATGAACATAAATTTTTCTCAAAAATATCCGGAAAAAATTATTTCCCGCCCGACGAGAGAATCGTTATAAATTCCCGAAACTTTTCCTAAAGTTCGGGATCCTGCACACCCCTAGTAATTTTTAGTATGTAACGAAACTTGTCAAAATACAAAAACTATTATACCATAACCTAATTGCAACCGAACTGAAGGTACTAAATACTAATATACTGAATGGCGAATTTGAACACGGCCAGTACAGTTTTATTTTCATATTATTTCTGCATCTCAATTTTTACCACAAAATAATTTTCCTAGAGTGATTCAATTACTGGAATAAATAAAGTAATTTTAAACAGTTATTGAGAGGTGATAGGTTATGTATTTTTAGCAATTGGTTTTTATTGCTTCGTTTCTTGATTATAAGATTCTTCAAGAATAGCGGGTATCGCGTAATCTAGTTTGATATCCCTACTTTTAACTCTTGTTGCTGTACAGTATTAAAATGGTACAGAATTGTTTTCAATGTTGTACATTTCGTTGTCTTTGAATCTCAAGTAACTTAGATAGAAAACTTTTTTTATTTCAAGATTTATATAGTTTTTTTTTGCAGTCACGACACCGTGGAAAATACTGATTATTAAAAACTAAAAATACCAAAAAATAAAACCACATTTAACATCCCTATGGCTTATCGCTCACTTTTGCACAATAGTGAAATACAGTGGCAGACAGAATAACTCGCTGCACCGGGCTACCCAGCAACTTTTTCCTCAGACACTGCTTAGCATGCTTAACGTGTCACATTTTCATACAAATGTACTGATATCTCCAAAACTACTTATTGTTTTGCTTCGAAAAAATTCAGACACAAAGGTTTGCGTAACATTGATTTACCTACACATATTTAAAAATTTACCACAGAATTACACAGAAAATATATGATATGATGCATGACATCTGGTTAAAATGGCGGTGACGTCACCGTCAGATATAGGTTCCTTTTGTGCCGGACAGACACACTGGTTAAACTCACTGAGGGGAGTTTGGATTATCTGTTGCCTATTGGTAACCCTGCTGCAGTATAGGGTGGAGCGTGTGACTCAACACGGCACCACCTTCCTCGCAGGCCTGAAGTAGGGGCAGACGATGCCCAGTGTCTCTGGAAGTCCCAGTTTTATGCGCACTACGAGCGGGTGCAGCTTTCTGGCAATCTTCTGGGTTGGCTGGAAGAGGGAGCTATGAGAAACTGGGCTGGAAGGTGAGGCCTCGCCAGTTGTCGGGCGGCATGAGCTCGGTCCCATGGGGAGGGGCTGCTGAGGGCAGACGGCAAAGGGTTGCAGAGCAACTGACTAGGTTTAGAGGCAGTAATTGCCCTCTTAGCTCACCACCTTGCACCACTTCTATGAGCGAAGAGCATAATACGGGAAGGTACTACGGTCTACCACACGAAGGAGGAGCAGGCGACGAGTTCCCTGGCTAAGAGTGTAACCAGAAGGGGTTAGGCCAACCACAATCAGTCCTGTAACTCCAACCGGCGAAGTTCAACGCAGTGGATGGAGTGGGTTAGCTGATCTGGATGGCTAGCCGCTTCATTGCGCGTGTTCTAGTGGTCAGGGCTCTGCGGTACGTGCGCACCAGGTCCACAGTATGGGTGGCCGTCTACTGGGTTATGTTTTATGACGTACGTGCGCCCAGTTAAGGGTAGCCAGCAGTCCTACACTAGTTTCGGTACAGTGGTTTCAATATGTCTCCTGCTTCTCCCTGGCGGGTCTGACGTCTACGAGGGAGGAAGTCACAATCCCTCTAGAATAAGCACACAGGGTTAGGAATACATGTTTATTCCCCAGAAGAATAGACACGGTGGCCCATACTATCTCCTAGCTATCAGTTGAACTGAAACTGGTGGAAGTAAGCTACGGTAAACCAGGTGAAGGGGACCTGCGGCAAAACTAAACAAGAGCAGAAAAAGTTAAGTAGCTGTTATAACAACTGACCCTAAATAATCTATGCTGTTGTCCAGAAGGGATTCAGGGTTCACTACCAAAGTGGTAGTGAGTGTAAGGGGGGTCAAACACTTCTTTGGGGGTCGCTGGGTGAAGGTCTGGAAGACTTCTAGAAGGTTGGTTAATCTCTAATGAGGAAAACGATCAGGCACAGAGCTCCAGCACATGAGGTGGTGGAACGAGCTACCGAAAATACAACATACGTCTTGCGGCTGCGCGCCGGCATATATAGTCGGCCGGCTGCGGGTCCTTCCGCTGGTTGGGTATCTTCAGGTTAGAGCTGCTCCCTTAGCAGCGCAGACTGCATTCTCTCGGGGGAGACTGTACGCAGTGTCCTTGCGTACGGGTTGCGTTGCTCCTGTGAGCTTAGGGGCAGCGCTGGGCTTCGTTGCTGGCTTCTGTCACACGTGAGGGTGATTACCAGACACGTGACGTCTGACATAATGGCATAGACTGCCTTCTTAGCTGCCATGTCCTTGGGTGCCCCTTGCCTAGGAGTGTGCAGGTTGGCTCTGGAAGTAAGTAGTCCTGGGTTCAAATCCCATTCTGGGTGACAATGTCACAAGAAGATGAGGTGGAGTTGTAAATATTTATTATGCCGGTACGCGTCACATAAATAAAAGTTTTTGTATCAGATTTTTGTAGCGCCACAAAAATAACATTGTAACACAAGAATTTTAGAGTCTCTGTACCAATAACTTGCATAAACACATACTCGTGCAACTGCATAAACACATTACTCACGCAACAAAATTAATACACTGTGAAGTACACACATTTATGTATGATATTCTGGTGTAAAATTGTTCACAGCTTTTTAAGATTCTACATAATTAATCTTTTTCTTCAAGCTTGCAATACTCCCAATCATGGCTTTCGCTGACTGTCTCCAGTTCAATAAAAAAATATTTTGAAATTATCTAAAATAACACAGTTATGTGATTATAAAAAATATACATATATTTACATTTTTAAAATATTTTTGACTTTCAAGTTTACTTTCAGATCATTCATGTTTAGCAAGACTGACAGTTTATGCCACAAATAACAGTGTACTGTACCAGTAAATATTCTTGCATTTATCAGTGCCAATTTATAATTATCAATAAAGCAAAAATAGCTTTCTTCCAAAATACAGATAGTTCTTCAAGTCTGGCATGATACAGGAAAAGCAAATCACAATGATTGCAAATCCTCTTCAAAGTGTCAATCATTGTGTTGTGTACATGGCAGAACCTAACTTCACTAAAACTCAATCAACCAGCAACCAAATTCCTTAATATGTTGTTTCAGGTTAGAATTGCTATGATTCCTGACTTACAGAACATTATGTAATGCATTGGCGATTGTACNTTAATATGTTGTTTCAGGTTAGAATTGCTATGATTCCTGACTTACAGAACATTATGTAATGCATTGGCGATTGTAAAAACAATGAACAGAACTAACCACAAAGTAAAGAAGGAAAAGAAAAAAATCTTGTTGGGTATGGATTATATTTACCAGACAACACTGAGTTGATCTAACAGCGAATATTACCTACANAGAAAAAAATCTTGTTGGGTATGGATTATATTTACCAGACAACACTGAGTTGATCTAACAGCGAATATTACCTACAAACTAAAGAAAGCTTTATCAGAAAAATATTAACATTTTCAAGAGACAATTCTGTTTCAGTAAATGTTTTAGAAATCATATGGTTAAAGAAATAAAATTTTTTTCTCAGGATCTGCAAATAAACATTTCACACATCTTCAAAATATGAACAATATATTCACAGTTCTATATAATTTAATACATTTTCCACTCACCATCATAACTACGAATTACAATATTTACATTAAACTTTGTTCCTTCTATTTTAATTTTCAATAGACACATTACCCAAAAATGTAATTACACACATACACACATGGAAGTAACAACTAATCACTATTCACATCTCACACCTTCCAAACAAGGAATGATAAACGTTTCCCACCATCGCAGCACCCTTCAGCTGACGCGCTGGATGATAGCACACGAGATGACGGAGGACACCATTATCCCTGGCTTATCTCATTTCCCTGAAACAAAATTACACAACATTCTTACTTTTCAAAACTACAGATCCAGTCATTTGCAAGAGATGATTCATACCACATTACAAGTCACAACATTTCTGTATGTTGGTATGGAAAATGAGGCAAAAATCTGGATCAGCGTGGCTCTAAATTTTTATCCCCAAATCCTGGCTTCTCCTGGTTTTCCACACCAATCTAGCATTTTTTACATGTAATAATATACACATGACTGAAAATCCACAGCTGAACATAATACAAGAATTAAACAATTTGCAACAGCCCTCTCTGACTTTTATTATGTTACCAAATTGTTAAATAAGAAAAATAATATCACTGCTGTTTATATATCAAAAATTCTTGAATCTACATCACCTTAACCTCATGGGCAGCCAAATGTTTAACAGTACCACCAATACCCCCCTGAGTTTGCATGGCTGGTTGCAAACAATTGCCCTGATGCAGTTGAAGTGAAAGCCAACAATGCACGTACAGAAAAATATATGGTTAGGTTGGTATTTATATAAAGTCTTCTGGTCTTGATTTTTGATGTCAGAAATATTAAAATAAAAGAATGTGTTATTTGCAAATTAAATTAACTTATAAGAAAGGACTGAAGACCCACATAAAAAAAAAAAAANAAATAAAAGAATGTGTTATTTGCAAATTAAATTAACTTATAAGAAAGGACTGAAGACCCACATAAAAAAAAAAAATCATCCCTTTCAGGGCTTCAAGGTGGATAATGCTTAATGATTATGGGTATACATTACCCCTGGTNAAAAAAAAAAAATCATCCCTTTCAGGGCTTCAAGGTGGATAATGCTTAATGATTATGGGTATACATTACCCCTGGTAAGTAAGTTCTCACTGCAGTGTTTAACAGAACTGACAGCACTTAAATGACAAATATTCACTGTGTTTTGGGCACTATTAGCATACCAGATATAAATCAACATGTTTCATATCATATTATAAAAAAAATTCTGTATGTTACATTTTGAGTCTTGTCACAAAAGTTTTTGTTTGCTAGTCACTTCCATAATAATTTAACACCTTATAACTGCAGGTCAGTTTAGATTCTTGCACGTACAGACCGTAGGAAAAACTAACTGCATGCGATATGTTGTAAATACTTAGTTTTCACGCTCTGTCAAATGTAAAGTGTTTTCGACTTACAAGTATTTCAGCACGCAGATGTTTAGCAATAATGGAGCATTTGTAAGATATTCTCATTAAAGTGTTGTATGGTTACAACCCCATGTCTTTGATCTATTGAATTTCCAGTAAATCACACTGGTTGATTAAAGGTAAGGAAAAGAGGCCATCTAGCTCGAGCCAACAACCAACCTAAAAATGGATTCATCACAAACCACACATTTGGAAAAATACCCTCAACAAAGCTCTATAGGGGTTTCCCACAGAAAGATAGTAAATAACATAATTTTGAGTAAATATAGAGTTTAATTTTGTTTTGAACGTTAATTTCTTGGTTTGGTTGTTATCTAAAGTAATTTCTTTTAAAGCCTCAAATAATTAATTTCATGTTTATTAACGTAATTTTAATGGTGATTGTACACTACCCATCCACTTGAATGATGCTATGGAATTATTTAATTTCTAACCTAAAATCTTAAATATAGAATTTGAAGTGTATTCTTGTGTTTTAAACTTATTTTTATAATTTATAAATTGTAAATATTTTTTTCAGTTTTTTTTTTGTTAATTATTTTTTCTGTACGAAAGTCTTTTCTGGTTTTACTGGAAGTGTTTCTTTTTGTGCTGCCGTTTCGGGAAGTTGCCGGAAGTCGAGGCTTGTGGTGGAACCTTTTGAACTTGGCGGACGCGTATTTTACCGCTGGCTTATTAAATTGTTTTGATTCCCCAGCGTCATCGTAATTTAGATAGTCAGACATAGTCCCAGAACTAAGTTTCAATTGCTGAGCCGAGTCGCACATAGAAGAGGGCTCAGGCTCGTAGGATTTTAAGTCTATTAGTGGTTTCCAGTCAACTTCTGGATGAAGCGTCACGCGCCATGGAAGATGCCAACGCCTAAAATTTAAGAAAGGTAAGTAAGGTGAGTTTTCTTGGCTGGAGGGGCGTTGGGAACCGAGTGTTCTATATTTTTGAGCAGTTCTGTGAAGTTACTAATAGACTAAAAAACATTTTGAATATTTTAATTTTCTTTTGAACTTTTAACACGGAACATGATCCCGTGGACCAACTGCAGCTAACGCCGGAGCTATTACAAACTGAACTCTTGAGAAACTATGTTAATGAAAGGGAAATGAGGAACTTCCCGATTGTTACTTCAATATTTTAAGGAAAAAAAAAGAAAAAAAAAAGATTTTTCAAAATTTAATTTTTATTTTGGAGTAATTTTGAACATCTTTAAATTACAGTTTTCAGTTACATGAGCGACGTATTTTCCCTCGTACATTTTTAAACAGACACTTTGTTTTTTTTTTTTTAATTTGAAGCAGCACTTTTATTTAATTAATTTTATATATTTCTTTTCTTTCGAAGTGTTTTGTTGGGAACATTGCGTGCTCTGTTCTGGCAGCTAGCAGATGGAAGAAACATTGCAGTACAGCGACTTATCTCGCATCACATTATATACATTTTAGTTCATGTTTATTTTATTGCAACACTTGCCCATAGACAGTCCCCTTAAAGCACACAGAAGTGTCGACTCACCCACTCCCGTGCTATGAGCAGAACTGTGTGGTTGGAGAGTCTCGGACCGATAAGAGGGTTCATCTGCGCCATGTAGCAGCACAGCCAACTGAAAGAGAAAAAGTAACATTACTACAGCCATAACACTTAAATTCTCACTATGTATTACCACACATAAATTTCCTTAGCATATCAGTCACCACTTCAAAAGTAAATGGCATTTTGATATGAGATACAATAACTCCTGACTATGCCAATATGTACTTGGGGAAGTATTATTAGTCAAAGTGGTAGTTATTAAGTTGTAGTAGAGATGTAAATATGGATACAATACTAGCGACAAGGAAAGTGGAAATGTTATTTTTTAAGTAAGAAGTATTTAGATTGTAAAAGACCTAGAGTTCCATATGGGGTTGATTTCAGCATTTTGCGAGTTCCTGCCAGGTCAGGACACACGGATGGTCTACTCTAAGCATTTGCAGTTTTATTTTCTAGCAAAGAAGATGAACAACATGCAATATTCGACAAGGTGGCGGGATCTAAGTTGTATGGGTTAGTTACATCATTGATCACTCCAAAGTCTACTATGGAAATAGGGTTAGCAGAGGTATTAACCTTAATTAGTAGTAGTTTCATAAAAGTGACCAGTGCGAGGGAGAAACAGTAACATAGTATGTGGCCAAACTGCAGAAAATGTTGACCTATTGTAATCTCTCTGACTTTTGACAGAATGTTGCGTGATAAGTTTGTGTGCGGAGTGCAAGACAAAGCGGCACAGCAATCTGGGCGGGATAATGAGAACATTAGGGGAAGTGTGTGAATCAGTGCATAAGCTTAAAGGAAACGTCAGAAGAACTATAGTGGAAATATGTGCATTAGCCCCTAATTCCACAGGGATTATCAGAAGAAAAGTAGGACATAAGGAACAAATAACCTCAAATGAGTCAAAACAATATGCCAAACTGTGCTGGAGGAGAGGACAAGTGTAGATATGTGAAGATCATTTGCCATTTCTGTCGGAGGCCAGGTCAATTGTATTACGAAAAGGACAGCAACATACCAAGTTAAAGCATGTGGGAAGTGGACAAGGTCACTCAGGAGGAGATAAAACACACGGGCTATCAGATATGGCAAAGGTGACAGACAATAAAGAAGAATCATTGTACAGTTTGTTTCAGACATATATAAAAGTGAACAGGCAGGCATTGATGATGATGGAAGAGTGCAGATTGATGATAAGGTTCAGCATATGGAAACTGACACTGGTGCGACGCAGACAATCATGAGTTGAACACGTCATTCAAACAATTGTGTCGAGACGAGTCACTGTTACAGGAGACCCACATGGTGTTACACACTTGGGCTCTAGAAAAGTTACGAGTTTTACGGTCCTGGCAGGTAAGGGTACAAAACCAAGGTGGTGGAAATGTCCTTACCTCTGCTAGTAGCAGAAGGCAGCGGTCCAAGCTTGCAGGGCTGAAACTGGAGGGTAACAATGGGAATTTCAGTGCAAGGCATCATCTTAATAACACAAGGGGCAAGAGAAACCAAGGTAGCCAACAAATACTCTAGGGTTTTTTCTTGTAGTAGTCTGGCCAAGTATGTAGGACCACTAGTCACATTAGGGATACAGCCAGATACTTATAGAAGAGTGTGAAAAAATTATTACTCACAAATGGAAAAAGATGCAATAATGTTTGCTGTGTGTAAATTCTGACAGTATGTAATGGGCAGCCCATTTACCATTGTGACTGATCACAAGCCTCTCCTGCAATTGTTACACCCTACCAAACAACATGGACAACCTGTCACCAAAGTTGTTATGTTACATTGAAGTTTGTGGTTGTGCGTGTATAACTATCAGTTGATATACTGACCTGGGTGTAGTATCAGCAATGCCAATGCATTGAGTAGGCTACCAGTACCAAAGATTGTACAAGTCCAAGTAGTGGGTGATATCCTAATGCTGGAAACCATGCCAGATTCTCAAGGGGATTCCAGCATGAGTGAGAGCATCACTGGAAGGGATCCCGTATTTCAGAGGTAAGAAAATGGGTGTTTTACGGATGGACTAATGGGGCGAGAGGAGCTTTCAGTATATAAAGGGCACGTGCTTTGCAATACATTGTTAAGGGGCCCGTTGAAAATGCACTGCGTGGAGCACATGATGGGGTAGGAAGGTCAAAATTCCTTGCTCGGAGCTACATGTGATGGCCACAAATGGATAAGGACACAATGATTGATGGAGGCGCATCTCGATTGTTAGCACTTGCGATAAAAGCTGCCTAACCTTGGGTGTTACAAATTGAATTTGTTCCATAGTTGAACACCAAAGAGGGACGAAATTACTTTCAAAACTCAGCACCCGGCACCAACATATACCTAAGCGGCCATCTTGGGTCTGCAACTGCCATTTTTCGAGGACACATGGAATACTTATCTTATCACACTTCTTGGCACAAAGACACAAGGAGCACTCAAACCAGTTTACATTCAAAAACACATTAAGTACAACATGATGTACACATTCATTGTCATCAGACAGACTTCTTTGGTCCTTTTCAGAAGACAATGGCTTTTGATTGTCGTAGACGCCTATTCAAAGTTGCTAGAAGTCAGGAAGATATCCAAAAGTTTAGCAAGCGTGATATAGGAACTCCAAAACATATTCAGCTGTCATGGTTTACCTCAGTACATTTTCTCAGACAATGGTACAGCTTTTGTGTAGAGTGAGATCACGGACTTCCTTACGCCTGATTGGAACAGCACCATTCCAACCATCTTAACAATTGGCAGGCAAAAAGGATGGAAACAGCGAAAGGAAATTAGCATTTTGAACTTGTTGGCCCATGCACAAAAGGGACACCATCTAGGGAGATAATGGGTTGGAACTTCTGTGTGGGTGATGCTGTTTGGTTCAGAAACTATGCAGGACAGCAGAAATGGAGGCAACGGACAATTCAATCCAAAGTGGATCAACAGATATATTGTGTGATGTGAAATGATGGTAAGATATGTTGAAATGTGGATCAGTTACTACACGGAGGCAACAGCTTTGAAGGTGGGGGGGTAGCTGCAGTTTCAGACCACCCCGACATGGCAACTCAGGACCGACCCAGCTGAGGAAAATGACGGTTCAGACACAACCATCAGTGCATTGGGCACAAGATTACCAGACAGCAGCAAGGATGGGCCAGCAGTACTACCAGTTGCAGTATGTCATTCCTCATCAACGACCCATGAAGACAGACTACCAGACAACAGCAAGGGACACCACTTGCAGTACGTCATCCCTCATCTCAAACAGCCAGTGAAGATTCATCCAAGACTTTGTGATGTAAACTTCTTAGGGGCGATCTGGTATAGTGTAGTATCTATGTTGATATTGGATATTTATAGGTTCAGAAAAGTTAGTAAGGTAAGGTTGGCACCAGTGGTGTCAATAATATGAATGAATTAGTTCATTGAGAAGTAAGATTGCCAATATGTATTCAGGGAGTATTAGGTGAGAGATGTCAACGTGGACACAGTTTTAAAAGAGCATTTCAAAATATTGGCAACAGTCTACAACTGTGATAATTAAGAGGGCTGTCGAAACTACACCACAGTTCTCAATAGTTGCTTAAACACTTTTGGAATAAATCTTTGAAAATAATTTCAGCCTCCAAATGAAATTTTTCAAATGGAAACAAAGACTGCAGTGCAGTACTGTTTGAAGTTGATAGTGCTTCAGGAATATAAATTAAGTGTCTTAAAAGTCCTTAGAAACATAGTGTTTAAATTGATGGCCACTTTAATTGTTATTTTTTTAACTTAAAAAAAAATTATTTGTTAACAATTTTAGTTTTATGTGATGCTTTGACAGTAATAAGATTTATTCTACTCAATTTTGGACAAAAACAAGATTCCTTATGGAAGAGTTTGGCATAGGGAAAATTTCTGCTGAAATGTGGACTGTTGTTCCAAAGAGGCCTGTTTTAAACTTGTGGTAAATAAAGAAATTCAGTTTATTTGTGCATAAAAGTTTGTGTTTGGTCCAAATTTTAATGTATACTTGCCAGTAAAAAAATTATGACTTAACTTTTTATTGCAACTATTATGCATTCAATCCAATGCTGTTTACATCTGTAAATATTAGGAATACAATAGCATTTGGCATCGAGATTTCATTAACATGCTTATTTCGGTGAAAAAAAAAGGTTATGAATTTAAAGGCAAAATTAAGGAACTTTTAAATCCTGGAGGAAAAAAATATCCTGTAAGTACATTTTAACATAATAAATTCCATACCCTGCAGCAGGGATGGCGAACCCTATGCTCACGGGCCAAACAGTGGCCTGCCAAGGCATTTTGGATGGCCTACCAAAAGCTCAATCAATAGCTCTATATTTTTAAGTTTTTTACGCTAACAATAAAAATTATTTTATACTTGGCAATGCTCCTTTTATAAATACTGTAGAGCTTCAGGAGGGTAATGAACTAATGGAGAATGTGTGCCTACGTTGTCTTCTGCACAGGTTGGCTCTGTCTGGCGGTGTCACATATTTATTTTTGCTGGGACAGACAGCAACTACCATAATATATATATATCCATTTTGCTGGTAATTATCCAGTTTAGTGACTTTTCCGTTAAAAAAAAAAAATTCACGGAAAATGGAATATTTCTACTCTGCTAATGATGCAGAACACGAATATACGAGGGGCATTAACGTCCGACTAATTTCGTAATATGTGCCCACCTAACCTAACAGAACCTAACCCCACAATGGGTGAATCACTATTTTACATTTTTAAACTAAAATTATTAAGATTAGGGGCTTTTCTGAAAAACACAAAAAAAAAATTCAAAATTATGATATATTTCTATTCTACTGATGATGCAGAACACTAATATACCAGGGGCATTAACGTCCGACTAATTTAGTAACATGTGCCCACCTAACCTAACAGAACCTAACCCCACAATGGGTGAATCACTATTTTACATTTTTAAACTGTAATTATTAAGATTAGGGGCTTTTCTGAAAAACACAAAAAAAAAAAATTCAAAATTATGATATATTTCTACTTTACTAATCACATAGAACACGAATATATTATTCGTGTTCTATGTAATTTTTTACTTTAGGGGCTTTTCTGAAAATAAGAAAAAAAACTCCAGAAAGTGGTATATTTCGACTCTACTAATAACGTAGAACACGAATATACTAGGGGCATTAACGTACGACGAATTTCCTAACATGTACCCACCTAACCTAACAGAACCTAACTCCACGATGGGTGAATCACTATTTTACGTTTTTAAACTAACCTAGGATTGTACGGCTCTAAACTAACCTAGGATTGTAAGGTTGTACAGTAATATAAGATTATACAATATTAAAAAAATCTCCGATCAACACCCTACAATCACAGACTACATGGGAACCCTATAATCCTACGTTATTTTAAATAACTACAATCCTAGGTTAGTTAAAATCGCTACAATCCTAGGTTAGTTTAAAAATGTAAAATAGTGATTCACCCATCGTGGGGTTAGGTTCTGTTCGGTTAGGTGGGCACATATTATACAATTAGTCATACGTTAACGACGCTACTATAGTCGTGTTCTGCGTTACCTACGAATACTCCAAGGTTAGTATAGAAAGAATGTGAAATTGTGCTGTATAAACGTCCGGAAAAAGCCTTGTTTGACTTACGTAATATAACTACATTTGCACGTTAAGCTACCGGATAGGATTTGTGGGTTTCACACTAAACTACGAATTTAGGATTTTAGGGATTTAAAGGAACGTAAAACCCACACAAATAATATAAATGCACTCACCAATGTAGGCGGGTTGTACATACTCTTGTCAATGGCCCATTCAACGTCAGATCACTAGATGAAATCACAGTTTTCACGAAGCACCACATACGCGAATATAACGCACTGAAACACTCATTTACAGCCGAATATATATACAGAAGCACTCGTTAATAGGCTAATATAACGCAGAAACGTAGTCTTGCTTGCTTTTTTTCCGTCTTAAATCACGAACGAAGCACCATCGAACTGACCACGACCGCTGCCTGCATGCATACTAACGTATGACTCGTGATGTCTTATGCGCCCGGCAGATTGCGTGAATATGCTATGCGTAGCCATTATTAATGGCGGCAGACGTTAACAGGCGTAAACATCAACTTTCGCGATTTCTTTAAATATGTTCTACTTATTTTAACATTACGCCGTCTTGAATATCAACAAGGTAAGCTATGCAGAACCCGTTAATGCAACTTTTGTTGGCATAAAACGTTTCATTCAAAACGTAAACAAACTGTCAGAAACAGTCACCTCACAAACTTGTTCAATTTTTTAAAATATGTTGTACTTATTTTAAAGCTATGCCCCCAATATATTCGTGTTCTACGTTATTAGTAGAGTCGAAATATACCACTTTCTGGAGTTTTTTTTCTTATTTTCAGAAAAGCCCCTATAGTAAAATTTTACCGGGCGTAGCTTTAAAATAAGTAAAATATCTTTAAAAAAATTGAACAAAATTGCAAAATGAGCAGTATAGCCAGTTTGTTTACGTTACTGAACGAAACGTCCTAGACCAACAAAAGTTGCATTAATGGGTTCTGCACAGCTTACCTTGTTCATATTCAAGAGGGCGTAATGTTAAAATAAGTAGAACACATTAAAAAAACTTGCGAAATATGTTTGTTTACGTCTATTAATGTCAGAGGAATTATACCAGCCCCCTACCTAGGCGAGTCAATTTACATTCTTTTGGTGTGTTTTACAGTTCCTTTAAATCCCTACAATCCTACATTCGTAGTTTAGTGCAAAACCCAAATATCCTAGGTTAGTGTAAAACCCTACTATCCTAGGTTAGTGTAAAACCCAACAATCCTAGGTTAGTTTAAAAATGTAAAATAGTGATTCACCCATCGTGGGGTTAGGTTCTGTTAGGTTAGGTGGGCACATGTTACTAAATTAGTCGGACGTTAATGCCCCTGGTATATTAGTGTTCTGCATCATCAGTAGAATAGAAATATATCATAATTTTGAATTTTTTTTTTGTGTTTTTCAGAAAAGCCCCTAAACCTAATAATTACCCTCAAAAATTTCCGTTAAAATCACATGTGACGAGTCGTGGTGACGTAACAATACCCACAAGCCAATAAAGTGACGGCAGTAATCATGACATCACCAAAAATCATGGCGTCCGCCGTAAACAAACCGGCGAACTGCTCGTATTTTTAACCATTTTATTTGATACACTCTACTTATTTTAACATGACGCCCTCCTGAATATTAACAAGATAAGCTGTGCAGAATTCATTAATGCTACTTTCGTTTATCTAGGACGTTTCCTTCAGAAAAGTCACTAAACTGGATAATTATCATATTTTGCAGTGCACATAATTGTGTGATTAATTTGTTTTTGAATTTGACGTTGTGGATATTTGAAAATTATGAACTGACGCCGCAAATTAGATTGCTTCAGAGGTTGCGGACTGGCTGCGTGTTTACAAATTTTAGTCTCATTGTGCGATCCTGGCCACTTCTGCAATGAGGCAAGACCGTGCTGCAACTTAAATAACCATCGCTACACCAAAAAGAGTGGAAAGCAACACTTTGTGTAGAGCGGTGCTTACTACAATCTCACATAACCATTGCCAATTAATAGTCGTGTAAGAAACTAGTAAACTTTTACCTTTCTTATGCAAGAAACCATGTTCGCCCAACAAAGTTCACCAAATACTGTACAAGTCAAACCACTACCATTAACTTAAATTTCTGCTCACAAAAGTATACATTTGACTCTCGTGTAGTTTCCACTTATTTATTCTTTTCTGAATAAGCCCAAAATTATAATTATCTCAAGTGACAGTTTGGGAATGTCACGTCAACGTGAGCACTTTTCGACGCCCTCTCATTTGGAATGACAGTCAAATATATTTTATTGCAGCCTTACACGTTAACTCTAGAGTTCGGTGAAATACATACACTGTGTATATGTATTTCACCGAGCAATATTACACGGCAATATTTATTTTAAAAAAGTGGTGAAAGGATAAAAAAAAAAAAATGGCTGGCAAGAAATGAGTAACTAGGGTCTCAAAAGTGCTCACTTTACCGTAAAAAGGCATATAAAAAAAATGTTGGCAAAGACAATACTGACAAAAGTTGTTAATGCACATCAAATTAGAAAATTAACACATTCGCTACTGCTGGTGCAGAATGTAGGCATTAATACCTGAAACCATTGTGGCCGACTCGCGTAAGCGTTTTGCATCTAGCACTCTATCATGTCCAGAAATTATATGTATTATGATGGAGTATTACGTAATTACGGTACAATAAATTCAAGATGTCACGTAAAAACGACTTCAGCTTTATGCCCCAGTTGTAACAAGGGTCTTCATTGGAAGTGAAATCTGACTGGGAAGAAGTGAAAACATCGTGTTGCAATACGCCAATAGCAGTAAGAGGATTTAGGCCCCTGGCACAATAGTCAGTGTTGGTGTTCCAACAGATAGCAGTAAAAACTTAAGAAAAGCAAACCAATTGTTTTAATTGACTATACCTGGATATTAATTTTTATAAGTAAGCAGACAAGACTTCAATTGCTAAGATTTTAACTTTTTTAAATAAAGTATGCTAAAATAAGCCTTTTTAAAAACATTATTATGTTTTTCTTAATGCTAAAATTAAATGCATTGGATCTTATACAGAAATAATTTTCACATTGCTAAATCCAATTTCTCTGTAATCGTGCAATTGCTTTACAAAAGCTGGCAAATAAAATAAATTTGTATGATTTGCTTTACCGTAAGTTCGTACACATGAGAGTTTTAATAATAAATATTGCTGGTTACTTATGAACAACATATATTATCAGGTTGATGTAAATATTTTTATTTTCATGATTATTTCTCGCCATTTCAAAGTTTTTCCACTTTCACTCTTTCAGAAACTAGAGAACACTCTCTGATTGGTCGTTTGGTGGTAAAAGTTCAATATATTTCAAATCGCTACAACACCAACACCAACCGCGAGTTGAAATGATTTTAGGACCAACCACCAACACCAACCGCCTATTGTGCCAACTCACATATATCAATCACCCTGTACTACCAACCGCCTGTTGTGTCAGGGCTTTTAATGTCTTTGAAAGCATCTACGGGAATGATTATGGTCATTTTAAATTTTGTATGCAGCATGGACTTTAGATAACGGCATTTTGTCTCCGAGATGAAGTATGATGATGGAGAGGGACAAATTGTGTATCAATTTGTTTCAAAATTTTTCTGAAATAAGACACGAGAAGATGCAGTATAAATACGTGAGTAAATCTGTCTACTGGTTTAGGTGAATGACTGTGCAAGCTTAGCATTGTATTGACAAATGCGTATACAATTCTTAAAGTGCTCATTGCCAAATTTTGTATTGTTAAATGCTACATCCACGTATTTGTGTAGCTATAGAAAACTGACCACTCAAAGCATGTGTCTCTCCGAGGCAACCAGAGACTATATAGTTTGATATGAAGTCTGTATAACTTTATTGCAATTTTTATCGTCTTTGTATAAAGCGCTGTATAACATTATACAAATCATCCATTTTAATGCATTTACCTTTTATAATGTATAGGGAACATGTCAAAAACAGTTCTACTCGTGGTGAGTGGGAGAATGCGTAACCCTTGTATGTGCAAACTATTAGTGTCGTCTATCACCAAGATTCGTAAACTGCATCACATCATTTTTTCCCCCTGCGATTGCAATTGCAATGTTATTGGTTATACTGAGGCGTTAACTGTCAGCGTCTAAACAGTAATTGTAATAACAGTCCAATTTGTTTTTTACTTACTATTCATTTTGTTTCATTGTTTTGTATAATCATACCAGATTTGGTGTAATTTCAGGATCCAAGTTGCATAATCTAAAGTAAATTGATGGTAGTCCTGCGCCACTCTGATTCCCGGAGCATTGGGGAAGTGAACTTATGTGCCACATCGTCACTTAGGGTCGTTACAGTCTTTATCAAAGAAGGTTGTCAGTGTCCTGCTTCGGCATGAAACCATGGCCGTGTTCAAATCCACCAGCCTAGGGCCCTTACCTAGCTCCCTGCCCTTGAAAAGTGCATCCCGGATGCGACATCACATTGTTGCTGTCCGAATACACAGCAAGGGCACATGTGCACCCTAGACTTCCCCCTTCAGCCAAGGGCGAGAGCAACTTGCCCTTCTCGAGTCCTAGATAGTTCTTCAATGTGTAACTTTTTGAAACATTTAATTTGTTTATGTTTGTTTTGTAACTCTGCACGGCCACAGAAAACACTTGTAAAACGCCACAAAATACAAAGGAAACTCGCAGAGTGAAATTCGACAGAATAAAACTGGGGGTGGAAACGAACACAGGCGTCCGAATTCACTTACGAATATTTCTCATGAAGGGAACAATCATTTACCCCGCTTCGTGCCCTCACCACTATTGAATTATGTAACTATTTATAACACTCATATAACATGCACACATCAGCAACTCCCGTACGGCCCAGATATACCATTATCGAAATTTTGTTACAGCTTAAAAGTTCTTCAGTACTTACAAAAGCCAACACGTCGCTGCTGTCAGCATAAGCACCAGCTGGAAAATACTTAAAACAGAAAACATAACGTAAATACATATTGGCTAGAAACATTAATAAGATACAAATACATCACGTTTATTTAATGAAAAATAGCTTTGATTATTTTTTGCAAACTTACCCCCTGTTGGCACCCTTGGGGACCACGAAAGGACAAACAATTCCAATAATTGCCCAAAATATGGTGAAAACAGCAATTGGAACAACCGACACACCCATGATTAATAAAATTTATAATCGCCAGTAATAAAAAAATAAAAATCCAAATACACTATATCCTTGCACTCAAAGCCTCGCCCAATCAGCTGTTCATAGAAGCACAGAAGACATCATGTGACCACTTTAAACATATTTTAATGAGAAGGCCTTGACCTAAATTTATATGAATGACTCCTACCTTTATGTACCTACATGTGTTTAAGAATTTATTACGAAGATTTAAGAAGAGAAACAGAAATATTAGGTTTTCTTTTACGATTGCTTTAAAAAATATATTTCCAAATGTTCAATAAAGTTTATAATTTTTGTATAACCACACTCTTTTATTATTGCTGCAGAAATGGATTTTTTAAATGTTGTTTTGCCTTGGAACACTATTGCAAAAAGGAAAATTTTCATAAACACTTTTATTATTATTTTTTCAGCAAAATCTTCCATATTGACGCTTTCAGGTTCATCTTAGAGATCACAAGTAGTGATGGGTGCAGAGACACACGCCTCGTTTTCTGTCTTCGGAAGTTCATCGATGGATCCAGCAGTGGTTGATACACCGGTGTACAAAGGTTGAGGCATTTTTCGAACAACTGGTTGTTTTAAGTGGTATATTTGTCTACCTCCAAACGCATATTAATGTAATTACCCACAAATTTTAAAGCCATAGAACTAAATGTTTGTTGTTCTTTAGTTTTCATAGTCCATTTGTAAAACTTACTTTAGTATATTTCGGAAAGCTTAAAAATTACGAGATGAGGGTATGTTAACCTTTATTTTTCAGAGAAAGCATACAAAAATTCAGGAGCATATCCACCAGATCCATTGGATTTTCAAGTCAATTGAAGTGATGGATGATCAATTGGTTTAATGGAATCAACCAAAGTACTTTTCGAACATCTGGTTGTAAGGTTAATTCTGCTCAAGTTAGGAACAAAAGCAGTTTTATTATCGGAGAGTTTAGCATATGGAAAATTTTTGCCATCAAGTTCGCAGTGTTACAAAGAAGTCAATATAATTAAAATTTTAAGTTACATAATTAATAAAATAAAATGATTATACTTAGTTATTATTCTTATATATTTGATTATTTATTATTGCGATTATTTTGTTTTTTTTTTAACTTAGAAAATAGAGAAAATCTTTTACACATGCGACACTAGCTCTTACTTAGTGGCAAAAAATTTCAGTTTCCAAACTAAGAGCACTGAGCTTAACAACTTGAGTTGAATAAACCGGGAGGCGCCAACTGGCCGACACATCAACTCCAAATTATGATGTCAACTGGCCGAACCATAGACTAGAGATGAAGTAGACTGATCTCGTTGACTGCCCAAAACTAACCTCCATGTCCCAACATTTGATCTGCTTTTCTGCCAATATGGCTTGAAAAAACTTTGTGCATTTAATTTGAGGTTAGAACAATGTTTAGTAAACAAGTGTTTTGGGATGCCTTATACTTCCTCTAACCTGTTTAATTAAATTCAAATTGGTAAAAGTGTTTTATTAATATGATAGTGTTAGTCATTTGAAAATTTAGATGTAAACAAACACGTTCATCACTATTGACCATGTAACTTTGAAAGTTGTGTTCCTTTGGGGTAGGTCTAATATAATAATAACCAAAACACCAGATATGCCTAGTGGCGAGCTATTTCACCACTCCCCTACTCAACCAAACTCCTCTTACATGCCCTTCCTGAACTTTCCAACCCCCCTCACAGATACAAATTCCATCCTGCAACACATTTTACTCCCTCACCGACCTCACAAGCATAGACTGCCTATCCTGCTCGATTCTCCTCAACATCCCTCTGAAGCTTCTCGTTGTTGTTTCCTCTCCCTCTAAACACCCCTTACTTAACTGGCAGCAGTAAACTTCCCCACCCACCCTCTCCAGTCACCATGCTGTACATCCTGACCAACCTTTCAACTTTCCTCCTGTCCTTCAACGAGCTCCACTCCATTTCTTTCATCATCACTGATGGCCTATAATTCCCCTCATCATAACCATCCTGCTACTGTCTTCTCCACCTACCCTGCACCCATCTTATTGCCCTTCTTTGCACATTCTCTAGCTCTCGCACCTCCACCTCCACGTACAGGTCCCATACTGCTGCAGCATATTCTAACATCGGCCGTACCATCGTGCCATATGCCTTCTCCTTCACCTTACCACTGACTCCCTTCAGCACTCTTCCCAACATACCCAAAGCCCTTTTTCCCTTTGCAACCACCCACTATACAATTTTTTTCCATCTGAGGTCTCCCTGCAATACAATCCCTAGATACTTATATTCTACTGCTTCTTCTATCTCTTGCTCCTCCCATCTGTACATGCCCCTGCTTATCGCCTCCTTCCTTGTAAACCTCACAACCTTAGTTTTTCTTAAATTTATCATCATTTTACTCTCCATGGCCCACAACCATATTTTGTCAATATCTGCCTTCACATTTTTCCCCCTTCCTACCACTGCATACAATACACAATCATCTGCAAACAATCTTATTTTCCCCCTAATACCTAAAACCCATGTAATTTACCATTATGGTAAACAACAGAGGGCTAAGCATGCTTCCCTGTGGCACCCCTGATGTAACCTCTTCTTCCTCCGATATTGCCTCCCCCACTTTCACCTCTGTCTTCACCCCCTGAGGAAGTCCCCAATCCAATCCACTACCCACTTGTCCGGTATCAGCTCATCCACATTCTTCATCAAAGTCCCATGGGGCACCTTATCACATGCCTTCTCGAAGTCTATGAAGATGGCATCAACCTGCTTCCCCTCTGCCCGCACCAGATCATCCAACAGCCCAGCCAGCTGCGCCTCACATGAGAATCCTTTTCTGAAACCATGTTGTTACTCCTCCAACCAATTCCTCTTGTTCATAACATTCACCACATACTGAACCAGCAACCTCTCAATTACCTTTCCTGTACTCGATGTGAGATAATTTTTGTTAAAAAATAACTTAACGATACTTGCCATACATGTTTCCCAGTTCAGACTACTGCAACTGGATTTGTTTGAATACAGTCAACTCCCGATTTACTGGGGGTGGCTTAATCGGGTTGCGGCTTAACCGTGCAGACACCAGTTCAAAGTCAAATATTGACCAGCTGCCACCAGTTCAAAATCAAATGTTGACCAGCTGCTACCAGTTCAAAATCAAATATTGACCAGCTGCCTCCAGTTATGAGCCGCTGCTGTTAATAACCCACGTGCATGCTATTAATTATCTGGCTGCAGTCGAATTATGTGGTAATGATTAATTTTAATATTAACAGTGTTCGGGTACTACATTTACACACGTTTTTAATAGTGAATATGTGTGAAACTTGGATGTATTAAGAATTCAGGGAAATAGTCAGATAGCACATTTTCATTAATAATAACAAAATATTTCACGATTAAAACTGGTGTCTGCTCGTTTAAAAGGCGAGATCTTGTAGTTTACAATCGTTCGTACATCCAGATGCTATTTATAAATTAACCATGGCACCGGGTATGACTGGATGACAAAAAATCACATTAGCATAAATATTATGTGATGTAAGAATGAGCTTTGCAAACAACACATCACGCGTGGTTTTAATAAATAAATAACATTCGTTTTCACTTTATTGCTGTAGTGGGAAGGGAGTCAACACAAAAAAAAAATTGCAAGCCGGTCTTGGAAACGGTGACGATTGCAGGCATAATCCAAATTATTAGCAAGCACAATCGCTTCACACGAAAATACGTTACATTAAAATATTTATAGAGGTCACGAAAAATGTAAAACTCTGAGAATTCGTTTGCACATTTGCACTTTACACATGAAAAACGTGTCATTTCATGGGGGCGTGGTTTCCGAAGTGAGCCATGCGTAGTGGCCGACAGATGGCAGCACGATTGCCTATTTTGCTGCTGTGTCATATAAGTGTAGCTAGCACATAATTTTAAAAGTGAATTTTTCACCTTGTGTGGGCTCAAAACAACTCTGGTTTTAAATATATTGCATCATATTAATGTAGAAATATTTGAAAAATACTCTGTGATAGATGTCTGGCCTCTTCAATTAATAAGAAGCATGCATGTGGTGACGTTAGCAGCAAGCACTAACTATGGCCTATGATGAAGACATAAACGAAGCTAAACTATCGCATATGGCGTTCCAATTCGTTTAAACATCTACACATCATTATATAACGAAGTTTATATTGTTACACTAATAATAGCTGTTTTGTAACCACATAAAAAAAAATATAGACATTTTGTCTATGATCTTCCTGCCCGCATATTTCTCCGATGTCTGTTGTGCTAATGAAAGCTCCCAAAATAGCCAACGTGAAATTTTATTACAATCGTTCTTGCATCAGTAGATACAGAGTTTTGTGTATGTGATGATGTTAATATCATTTATGTTGTTGCCAAACACTGACTGTCAAAAAATTGAATTCTTGTATGATTATACTATTTGTTTACGTAACCTACGTGCACATTATGCAGGTCTAAAGTAAATATTCCCCCCCCTCCCACGCTTAACACTTTAATCGTGAAATCGGTTATCCATGAACCCTTAATCAGTCATGACCCCGGAAAATCGGGAGTTTACTATCAGTATTGTATGCAACAGACATATTTGTTAAATTAATATCCAATGGAGATAGACGGAAATTGTGGAATCATTTATACTATTCCAATTTAACTCTCCTGCAGGCATAATGAACTCTGCATACATCCGATAAAAATAAACAATATATTGATTTTACATTTTGTCACCAAACCTTTGCACGTCCATGGATTTCCATTCAGTATAGAGCATTCACTATAATAAATATGTATGCTAGAACCATGTCACCTCGTACAGACCAACAAATTTGTATATTTGGAGAATGACGAGGGAAAGGTTGGCCCCCACGAAAGGACGAGAATTAATGCCTGTGCTGGGGCTGTAAAATGTATAATTGTTGGAATGAGTTACCCGACTAGGTGCCAGACACCCTCGGCAGACGGTGCCAAAGGTGAAGGTGTTGGTGATCTTAGGGTCGTGTGGCTGACCATCTGGACGTTCGCATTCCCTCGGTGGTTGCATTGTCGAAGTTGCCTCAATGGCGCTGATGAAGGCAGATCTCCCAGTGCCTAATTCATACGTCGGGTTGAAGTGTGTCCATTCAGGCTGACCCACAAACCTTGAACTACGAAAAGCTCTCAGTTGAGCACACTGATTGTTAAGTCGTATTACAAGAAATTAAGAGAAGGCGGGTTGTAGGGGACCCATACCCCGAAACGACCGAAGGAAGTTCTCGAAATAAAAGAGATGAGGTCTGAAAAGTTACATGTAATTATCCTTGCTCAAACACTATATATCATACTGTGGATTTATGGTGAGAACTAAGCTTCCCCAGGAGATTCAAGTCCTGGGGAAGAAGGGGTGGTGACTTTGGGTGAAAATTAACTAGAAAAGGTTCCAAGAATCATGTTACTATTGCAAAGTACATAATCCGTTGCAAAAAGTTGAGTTCACCTAGGGCGCGCGCGCCATGCGACCGACCCCTTGAGACACAAGACTGCGACTGGATCTGGCAAGCTCGCGAGGCGTGAACTATGGTGGCATGCGGCTCGCCTGCACTACTTTCTAATTGCTGGTACCTTGCAACAAATTGGATAACATAGACCATTTAATGAAAAATGAACAAAATAAATATGCCATATTCCCTTACACACAAACAATTACAAAATATGCGTGGATGCCATGTAATGAGTGTGAAACAACTGAGTTGAAAAACACATGAATTTGAAAATAAACAAAATTAAACACAGAGGTGCTTGTAGGGGCGTATTTTAACGTCCACACTCTTAGTGTGTCTTTATTTTCTTTCAATTATTTGCTTATAAAATTACCCTACAATTTGATTTGCTCTGAGCCTGCCATATCGCACCTCTGTTTGCCAACACGTCACTTAAAGTGTATCAACTTTGGTAATGATATCTCAGTTAGTTTTCTTGTATGGGCGAGTTTAATGATGTACAGTTAGCGATTGTGCACCACCCTGACCATGCACTGTCTGGCTCGGCACCCGGCCTGCTCCCTCATGGCGTTGCCAAGTTTTATGTTCTAGCCTCCCTCTTAAGAAGGCAGTGGATGACCACATACCATCCATTCTCTTCACCCTAAGGAGCAGATGAAACGAAGCCACATACTATAGGGGCTGCCATACACCTACCAGGTCCGACACCAGAAGAGAAAGACCAAGCAAAGACTGCCCATGAAAGATATCAGAAGGCCCGAGAGAACCAAGCTCAATAAGACGAATGCTCCCCTGGGGAAGGACAGACCAGCAAGACCCAACCCACACTATAAATCGGAGACAAGTTGTACTGGAGGGGACGCCCTCTGTATTTTCAGAAGGCCCAGTTCTGGGCAAGTTTCATCCCAGGTGGCAAGGGCCATACCCAGTAATAGGTAAACAGGGGCAAATCTACTCTTTGTGCACAGACCCGGGAATAACTATCAAAGTCCATTAGCACGAACTCAGAATGGCCAAGCAAGGAATGACAGGACCTCAAATCCCGACCCAAGACACTACCCCGAAGGCTGTGAATGCTCACACAAATGAGTTTGGACAATGTAGGTACCATAGGTCAAGGAATCGAGGTACCTGTACATACCCCCATGGAGTTAGAAAGAGAGGCCCCGAACTCGGCACAATGAAAGCTTCTACCATGGACCAAGATCACTAAATCATGAAGATACCGATGACCATGATGTAAAGTGCATTGATTAACGAAGGGTAGGCACAGTGACTGAAGCCCAACATGTTGACCCTAAGTGAGTACAATTTGAGGGCCGTAGGTATACGAGGTCATTATGGAGAGGCAACAAATTGTCGTGCCATCTTGTGTGTATAATGACCTGTACCCTAACATACACAGAGAAGGTGGAACGAACATGGTTGAAGAAAGAGGGTCTCCCTCTTTACCGCTAGCGATTATGGAAGTATGGGACTGCTTCAGAAGGCCCGTAGATAACGCTATATTGTATAGTAACTTTAAAATGTATTGCTATCTTGTAAATAGACTACTCGATGTAGATACATAAGTTAATTGAGCAATATCCTTTCAGATTATTAGTATTGATTCAAATTATGAAGTAGAATAATGTAAAGATGTGACCACCTCCCAACTCCTTCTGAGCTCTTTCACCTACGTTTAGTTGCCAGACCACAGATGGATCTCTCTACATGGCAAGACTTGTCAAAATGTAAAAACAACGAACATATTGTGATGGTGTCTAAATAGAATATTATGTTCCGTCCCTGCCTGTTCGGTGGGTTTGGTCTAGATGGTAAAGTCTATTTCACATAATCAATTTTTTCTTCAAATTGCCTTTAATTTTTATTCAATTCATTCATAGAATGCTCTATGACAGCACAAAAGCGTCACAATCGTGTCCATTTCCTCTTTAAATTTCTAAAGCACTGTTTCCCTTCAACATTTTCGTTTTGAACATGTTATAAATATTCTTGAACCAAACATTTAAACATTTCCATCGTTGATAACAGATTTTCTGACATTAATAACTGAAGTAATCTCATAATAATAGAACTGTGTGCATATATTCTGAAGTTGTTACAAAATAAGGATGCATATTTTTTAAAAACAAATTGTAAATAATACAAAGAAAATTGATTATGGTTTAGCAATAGGTTCGTTTCTTTCAACTAAACAGGCTAAGAAAACTCCAAAACATTAGCTTCTTTCAACCGCATGTGACATCACAGCCCTTAAATGGTCATTTCTTCCAACCTTGTGCAGTTACACAGGCAGATGTGTGTACCACAAAATTACACCAGTTTTAGAGGAGGTGTAACTGGTGTAGTGGAAATAAAAACCTGCGAATTTTAAATTTGTCACATATTTACTTATTGATTCAGAAAACAAAACGAGATGAAAAACAGTAACTTTACAGTATGGTTTAAGGAATTTCATTAATGAAAATAAGGAAAAAACAAACATATTTTGAAGCAATATATATACTATGTACAATGTAACCTTTCATATTCCACTAACAACACACAGAAGAATGATTTCCATAGGAACAAAGGCTGATAATACTGCAAGAGAGATGTTTAGTTTAAAAGAAAAAAAAATGTATTCTAGCAGATTTTGTTTTTGCTGGTAAGTCTAAACGAAACATTTTAAACTTAGAAATATTCCCGTTGTGGTGTTCGTGTGCCAATAAATCTACTTATTAAAAAATTATTCATATTTCTGTTCTACTGTGGGTTTACTTTTATATTTAATGTATTTTCAACAGTTCACAACATTTCCGATACTGTAGGTGGTTCAGTTCATTCGCCGGAATAGTTCGCGTGTTCACAATAGTTTGAGATGGAGAGCGATTCTGTCTCTGGAACTGTTCATTCACGGAACCGTTCACGAGTTCACTATATTTCGACACGGAGAGCGATTCCATCTCCGGAATGGTTAATTCGCCGGAACCGTTTGCAAGTTCACATTAGTTAGAGACGGAGATACGTTCAGTCTCCAGAACTGTTCATTCTCCGGAACAGTTCGCGAGTTCACAACAGTTCGAGACTAAAAGCGATTCCGCCTCCGTAACGGTTCATTCGCCGGAAATATTCGCGAGTTTGCAACAGGTTCAAGACTGAAAGGTTCCGAGCCCGATGCTGTGAACAGTTACATCCCTGCTGGCCATACAGTGCCTTTTCGGCAATAGTTCAGAGTCGAAACCATCCCTGTTTGACAATTACATAATATAACCATTGTTTTGATATGTAAAAGGAATTGAAAAACTAGAAATATCTCAATGTTGCACTAACCTAACATACTTAAATAATACTTGTGGTATACAAATTTCAAGGTGTTTTAAAAAAAATTTTTTCACTAATTATAAGTAAAACACAAAATAATATAAACAAATTATTTGTACTTTCTATACAGAAGTGATGGAATAGTGTGGTGTTCCGACGGAACCGATCATTGGGCTTGCTCGGAACTATAGTTCTAGTTCCTCACTCGGGAACAGTTCTTTGGTACCTTTCCGTGAAATATTCCCCATACCTATTTGGGTCAACATCGATGCAACTCACCTGTTTGACGAGCGATGACAGTGCGAGATGCGGCAGCGTGACAGCCACTCATGAGAAATGGAATCAGATTACTGCGCTCCACTCGAGGCATGGCAGGCTACATCTCCTCTCCTCTCCCCCGCCATGTCACCTGTCATCACAGCTAGTGAAGACGTGTTTTACTGATGCTGTAGAAGTTTAAAATAAAGACTGTATCCTTGAGTGGGTACATTTGTGATTATGACAAATTATCTGTTGTTGAATTTAAAGATCATGCTAGAAAAGTATTGTGTGGAAGGGATTTTCAATAAAAATAGGTGTTGCAGGTATATGACAGGCCAGGGTTGGGGTAACTTTGCACAGGACAGGATGTCCTGAATTGTAAATTAAGTTAAGTATTATCAATTTTTAAAATACACCTAACTTTTAAGGAATAGCTATAATAATGTTTTTATTATTCCAGGGTGCAAATATTTTTAAAGTAATTTTTGTTATATATTTTAGAATTCTTATAGTATTTTTGCATTTAAGGATATTTGCAAATTTTGGGTTGTAACACCATAATACGAATTATGTAATGGGGATAAAAATTGTAATTATTCAATCTTAAATATTGTATGAAATGCGCATGTTTTGTATAGTACACATAATCATTTTATTGTATGGTTATATTTAAATTTGTATTATTGTTTAAGAAGTGGGTTACCATCGTAAAATATGTAGGGGAGGTTATCGCCATCCCACAGAGAGAATAAAACAGTAAAAATTAAAAGGATTTCCACAACGAACCATTCAGGTTTCAAATGGTTGCTCCTAATCTGTTTTCCAATTTTTGTTCCCCTTTACCATAAGAGCGATGAAGGGTAACATTGGTGTTGGTGCTTTGAGAAAGCAGGTGTTCTCTGGGTGCTGCTAGTTAGGCCCTGGGTACAGCCAATGTCTCAGCATATCGGTCACATTTTCTCTGCGCCACTCTGCTGCCATTTGACTCTTTGGATGAGTTGTTATGAAAAATATTTTTTTTTTAGAAAGTGTAAAATTTAATATATTATGAGCATTTGTGTGTAACGAAGGACGTTTTCAGCAGGATCATCTGTGAGGAAAAGCCTTAGTAATTAAGTAAGTAAGTGTGTACCTGGTTAAGCCAAACAGTTATGTGGCGAATATTTAGTCTTTAATACAACTTGAAAGTTATGGTAGCAGAGTTCCTCAGAACTTGACAGAAATAAAATTCCCACAGTATTTTCGAGCCACCACATAATGTTTTGCGTGTAAATAAGCTGATAATTAAAAACTCTGGACTCTCTGCAGGATCAGGGATGTTCATACCTAATGTTTCAGTGTTTTTTTTATGTATAATTTATGTGTTCATGTAATGAGGTCAGTAAATTAAGGTACCTCGCAGAGTGGTAAGTGCTCTTAGCAAGGATGCTGCTCGCCCGCACCAGCTCCAAAAGTTTGATTTAATGGGTCATAGGTGCTGCATGTGTGTCGGGTCGTTGGGGACTTGCTTAACATAGTTTACCGGAACCTTTGTGTTTTTTCCGAAGTATCCCCCATGTTCGATGAAACCACTCTGTCAGCTCGCTTCCGACCCCGGATGTTTTATTTCACTTTTAGTTTAATTCGCGCGATTTTCTTGGCATTATACCATTATGGCTGCTGAGGGGGCATTGTGAGCTAGATCTGCATAATTTTGCTTCTGTATATGTGTCTTTGTATAATGGAATTGACAATTCAACTTTTCTTCAGTGAACTGCAAGTGTGTGTACTCATTTATCGTATTGTACTTCGGGTCTTGCCCTATCCAAGGGATTCCTCACTGCCTCTAGGAAATATACTTCACTAACAGTGTAAATGGTAATATCAAGACATGCTGGGGAGCCTGAATAACCCAGTTATATTTACGTTTTCCTGTAACATTTGGTGCTGTGTGTGTGTCAGGGGATACAGCCATGTGGTCGTTCAGCCTACGATCCTGAGAACAGTGATCTCGTACTCACCCGGTGAGTTGGTGCCCATTCTATTCAAACTCAAAGTATTATATTCTGACTTTTATTAACATGAACACCTAACACCTTCTGTATTATATGTCCCCTACTGCTCAGTCCACCTTAAATGGCTTGCCCAACTAGGTATGGCTAAAAACAAAGTAAGAATCACGTGTGTGCCATATCTGGAGAAGAAAGGATAGTTTGAATCTAAAATCGCCATTTTTGATGTTATACCAAGAAAAAATTGGTCCGTGCCACCATGTTGTGGCATATGTAAGGCCTACAAAGTACAAAAGACTTTAACATCACCGCCAACCTGTCGCCACCCGCATGCTCGCGCACGACCTCGGTCGACCATGCCACAGTAAACAACTGGACCAGTTGGTATGCTCCAAATGCGCGAGTAGCCCATGAACAGTAAAGGTTGCTGCCCTCCGGGAAGATGGTCTGCGACAAAAACTGAAGACCGAGCTACCGCACCACATCATGGCAACCTCTTCTACCACATACAACCGCATCTACTGCATCGTGTACACTTCAGAGAACTTATTGGAAAATTGCATACAATTCGTCTGTACCATACACGATTCAAATATGTGATCAGTGCGGGAGATCCCGAATGCTCGATCCCTTCGAAAAGTACAACATACACGCAGGGGTATGTAGGTGCCCACCGACCGACAACGACACATATTTCCTGCCCTCGCTTGTTTCCACAGTGGCTGGCTACCACTGCACATGATCCACAAGTGCAGGCATTGACACAGACTCAGTGTGTTGTGCGACATGTCAGCGAGTGATACACACCAGCTACCTGTACAATACAGAATGGATTACCATCCGACATGAGTTCCAGTGGGTGTAATGCATAGAACCCTGGACAATATACCAATCCGAGCCACCGAAACACGAACTGCAACCAGCAACATGTGGGGACCCAACATCAACCACCAAACACGGCTCAGTGTGTCGGGCAGAGTATTGTGCCAATCCTGAAAGGACGTGTATAAACTGTAAATGGTGTACCGCTATCATTCACCCTGCATGCGTATCTGCGGTTATCTGTGGAAGAGTGGCAGGCTGTCCATGAGGGAACATTCAGGTATGTCAAATTTCAACAACTGCATGTGGCTCAAGGCATGCTCATACCAGAACCCACACGAACACAAGGGGAATATGATCTACTCTTGCAACATGCCCCGAGACTGCCTAGCCACCCAGTACAAAGAAGTGAAACTGTACCACCCTTCCCCCCATGGCGGGAAATGATAGGAGCAGGCACAACACAGTTAGTAATGCCAGGGGCCAACAGCCCCCTTGTATAGGTCAATCTGGATAGTGCAGAACTATGTGGCACCCATGAAGTTCCAGATGCTCACGAACTTTTTTGGCCAAATAACTGAGGACACATGCGCATTCCTCAAAGAGTGCACCACCTGCCTACAACAGTATGGGGTTAGTGAAGAAGAGTGGGCAAGTGTCATTGGTAACCAACTGTTAGGCGAGGCCAAATCCTGGTGGTGGTCCGCCTCCGAGTTTAACATGGCATGGGGGCAATTTGAGGGTAAATTCATTGCCAGTTATATAAACACATATACAACAGTGAAACAGCAGGTAGCATTGTTTACTGAGGAACAAACCATCACTGAAGACTTAACATATTGGTGAGCCGTAAACTATGACTAGCCGACCGGCATTACCCACACCTCCCAGACGAAGACATGCTCGAGGCAATCGTGGAGACTGTGCAACCCGAATACCGAAAGCCTTACGCCCCAGCTGACCCTGTGTCCTTAGGACACCTTGCGATGAGGTGACATAATGATGCAATAATCCTGTTATGCCTACCTAACAAGAGCATTGGCCCTCTCGTATGTCTCTAAACATTAAATGAGATTGTCAGATGGCCATTTCACATGCCAAAAAACAATAGGTTGATATATATTTGGAAGGTTGCGGTAATGCAGTGGGTAAAACATCCACATTTACTGCATTGAAGCGGCCGATAGTGAAATAAAAACACACACACTTTAAAATGGACTGAATTGACTCACTGTAATACCCTTCTTGGAGGCATTTACACAGGTGTAACAGCTAAAGCATGTTACCAACCTACACCGATAGAAAAGGCACAAGACTGATGAAAATTTAGAGTATGTATACACCCCCCACACATTTTAAGATGGTTTTGGTTGAGAGTGGCACGGCCTCCAGTCTAAACTGGGAAAATTATTAAGTTACAGACAATGCTAACACTATGGATAAACGAATGGTTGGTACAAAGAAGTTGAAATGCCCAAAGGCACGTGCGACACATATCTACTCCCGTTAAGCACTCGGAACCAACTGAAAAATCATGGTTGACTTCACCGAGACCTCAACTCAAAAGTGCACCAGTTGCACGTAAAAATACAAAGATACTTTTGAATAAGTAACCAATACCTACAAAAACAATTACACTACACTTGAATACACAATGAACCTTAATGAATCATTTCCATATGCATGCTATGTACAGAAAGAAAATGAGTTGGCATAAAACACTTAAGCATCATAATTTATACACTGAAGAGCCAAAAAAACTGGTACACCTGCCTAATATTGTGTAGGGCCCCCGCGAGCACGCAGAAGTGCCGCAAGACGATGTGGCATGGACTCGACTAATGTCTGAAGTTATGCAGAAGGCAATTCACGCCATGAATCCTGCACGACAGTCCATAAATCCATAGTAGTGCGAGGCGGTGGAGATCTCCTCTGAACAGCACGTTGTAAGGCATCCCAGATATGCTCAATAATGTTCATGTCTGGTGATTTAGGTGGCCAATGGAAGTGTCTAAAGTCAGAAGAGTATTCCTGTAGCCATTCGGTAGCAACTATCGATGTGTGGGGTGTCGTATTGTCCTTCTGGAATTGTCCACGTCCGTCGGAATGCACAACGGACATGGATGGGTGCAAGTGATCGGACAGGATGCATACGTATCTGTCACCTGTCAGAGTCATATCTAAACATATCAGGGGTCCTATTTCACGCCAACTGCACATGCCCCATACCATGACAGAGCCTCCACCAGCTTGAATAGTCCCCTGTTGACATATAGGGTCCATGGATTCATGAGGATGTCTCCATACCTGTACACGTCCATTCACCCGATACAATTGGAAACGATACTCGTCAGACCAGGCAATGTGTAAAGGTTTGTGTCGTGTAGTCAACAATGGTACACGAGTGGGCTTTCGGCTCCGAAAGCCCATATCAATGATGGTCCGTTGAATAGTTCGCACGCTGGCACTTGTTGATGCCCCAGCATTGAAATCTGCGCCAATTTGAGAAAGGGTTGCACGTCCGTCACATTTAATGACTATCGTCAGTCGTAACTTGTCCCATTCGTTCACGATCTTTTTCTGGCCGCAGCGATGTAGAAGATTTGATGTTTTACCGGATTCCCGATATTCATGGTACACTCGTGAAATGGTCGTACGCGAAAATACAAATTTTATCGCTACCTCGGAGATGATATGTCCCATCTCTCGTGCGCCGACTATAACTCCACGTTAAAACTTACTTAAACCTTGATAACCTGCCATTGTAGCAGCAGTAACCGATCTAGCAACTTTGCCAGACGTTTGTTGTCTTATAAAGGCGCTGCCCGACCGCATCGCATTACTCTGATTCGTCCTATACCTCTGTTATTTGCATACACACGCCTATACCAGTTTTTTTGGCTCTCCAGTGTAAGAGCAGTTCGTTGTATGTATAAATGGGTTGTTTAAATATTTAACTCTTAAAAAATGTTATTGAAAAATAGTTTGCACCCTTAATTTAACATATTATAGGGTGAAGTGGATTCCTTGTGGTAAACGAGTTGATTTTCACCCCACGAGGAGTTTGGGTGGTGTGCTCGATTTGGCTAAAAAAGTTAGTTTATAGGGGATTGTAAATAAACGCCAATACAGATTATCTTCACATCTTCACACTCCCTATAATATTATGGAATGACGACACACTGACACTTTACGTACAACACACACATGAGAACGTAAAAATGGAATGAAGGGTACACAAGGGGTTGTGGAACACTGTAACCATAGTGACCCCAGGCTGCATTCATTTTCCTGGCAGTATTTTTACTGGGGACATCTCTGGGTGGTACTGGTCTATCCGAATTATCACTCCTTCAAAAGGTGTCTCTTGAGGGTATGAAAGTCGGATGGTCACCTGACTCCAGCAGTGCTTGGCGAGTGGCGGAGGTTGGGTGCACTCTCTCACACATTGTAGGCATTGGGATTCAAAGAAGGGGTGATCGCAGCGTTCGGGTCGACTTGTCCCCAGTAGAGGGCACGTCGTAATTGGGCTGCTGTAGCAGGACGAACAGGCTAAGGGGGGAAGGACGCATCAAATGTCAGACACAAAAAATGCAAACAAAAATCAGAGCATATCTCGCAAAGCTATGTTATTACTAGATATCAGATTATATGCAATATAAAAATACTGAAATATGCATGCAAATATGCATGATAAGTGCCTAAAATATGCAAGTTATATGCAAAAACATGTAACATAAAATAAAACAAAAAATTGAAGTTTTTTTTATTTGACAAAATTGAATAAAAAATCTTTGTTGTTTTTGTAAACGTTTATATTCATGTATTGTTCTAAATGTTCAGTTGTAAAGTTGTACCTTCCATCACTCAAAATATTGTTATCAATGGAAAAGTAACTTTACCCATCCCCATAGGTTACCGGGCAATACTTTAATTTAGGTGCTATATTAGCAGATATCATCTCAGGCAAAAGTTCACTAATGCCATTAATATAACACAAAGGTTAATTAGACACAAAGGTTCGAAGCCGGGGTGGTTGTGTACAATTTTACCAAACTTTTCTTGAAGTTTATGCGGGTAATGTCTGGCAATTCGGAGTTCATTTGGCGAATTTTACACATCAACTGAATGGATTCATTAAACGTCAAACCATAAGTTTCAAGTTTCTTAATACACTTCGGTATGTGGGAAAAATGGGTGCTAATCAGAGCAATGTTCTTTTTAATAGAAGAGTCTTCAAATGCTTCCTTGCACTGACAAACTGCCATAGAGTCTGCGCTTTCGTAGCTATTTACTGCACCTTTCATGGCATCGAAATGTTGATTGTAAAACAGTACAGCTTCAAGCAACGTTCCCCATCGAGTCACCACTGGTTCAGTGGTAACAGCACAGTAGGAAGTTTTTCTTTATAGGCTTTAATGAGAATGGGTGCTTTGAGAAATGCCTTCTTTGTTGACGACATCAATTTATTTACATTTCCAAATGTGCATCGTGCTTCTTCGGTGAGTCGATGGACTCCGTGGGCAAAGCAGGTGACATGAATAAAATTAGGATAAAATACTTGGAGGGATTTGACTGCCTTGATCATTAGGCGGCTGCATTTGAGAGAAATATGTACACCCTTTCATCTACAAAAGGATATGGAAATATTTTTTTTTATACCCTTATTCACAAATCTGGCGATGGTAGAATGATTTGTCTTTTCAATTTCTCTGCAGGCTACCAAATATGAAGAAGAAGGCTCTTGTTCCAATTTCCTAATTATCAGATTCGTAATATAACAGCCGCAACTGTTTGTAGTTTCGTCAGCTGAAATTCATACAATGTTATCTTTGAGGTCATTCCATATTTCTTCCAAGACATTTTGGTAAATTGTTGTTATGTAATTTTTATGTAATGTTGACTCATCTGGTATATTTTGATTCAAACAATGCCTTGCTAGAAAACGTTTGAAGGAAGTATTTGACAGTTTGTAAACAGGAATATTACTTGCAAGCAATGCTTCACATAAATCCAAGCAAAACTCATTTTCAGTTTGCCTTTAGAAGTAGAGGCACTGCTACTTGCCGCAGTTAAAAGTTGTTGTCGTGGACTCTGTTGGAGGAAACTAATTTTGTATTTGGCGGTATAAACCACGAGCTATGCTCTGATTGGTTAATGTCTAGAGCCCTCAGCCAATAATAAAACATTCTCTGTTAGCTATTGTTTATCTCGTGTGTGTTGTTGTGGTTAAAGTTCGTTAAATAAAACTTACATTTCTCGATCTGCTTCGTGTTCTTTGTGTTAATAATTCAACAGGTTATGGGCCCAGATGCACCAGTAACTCACACAAGTAAAAGTAAAACATCTTTCAAGTAAAAAAAACATCGAAATGGGTGAGCACGAACATTTTATTAATAACACCGAGAAGTTGACCGATTGTGAATCATTTCCTCTCTGGAAGTTCGAAATAAACATCTTATTTGAATCAAAAGGCCTCATTGATATTGTTGAAGGTAAAAATAAGCTACAAGATGTTGCAAATGACAAAACGAAACAAGAGTGGAAACAGAAAGATGCCAAAGCCCGTTAGGCCATTGTAGGTACTTTGGACAAGAAACGTCGATCCCATCTTCTTTCTTGTTCTACGTCTCATGAAATGTACACTAAAATATGTAATATATTTGAACGTGACACAGAACATCAGAAAAACGCGACTTACGAACAATTTTTTGCCTATAAATTTGATAGCAGTAAGGACATGGCAGTAAACTTAAGTAACCTAGAAAATATAAGTTTTTGTCTCAATTCCCTTTCAAAAGACAATATTGACGACGAAATGTTAATGGCTAAGATAATGTCGTGTCTTCCTTCAAATTATGACACGTTCATAACATCGTGGAATTCGACCCCTAAAACTGGAAAAACTCGACAATCTGACGGTAAGACTTCTAAATGAAGAATCACGAAAATCAGAGAGTAACGCCACAGCCCCCGCTGCTTTCTACGGTGGAACAAAACGCTCTACTCGTCCTTGGCAAAATTTCAACAAAGAACAAAACCGCCAGAACGATTTTCCTCGTAAAAATGACTCTCGCTTAAATTATGGGTGTAAAATATGTACAAAGAAAAATCATGAAACTAAAGATTGCTTCTTTCGTGATAAAAATAGCGGTAAAAATTATGTCAAAAACCAAGCAGCATTTTTAGCTGAAGACAAGTCAAATTCAACTAAGCAGAATGTTACTACCTTTGTGGTCGACGGTGGCGCGAGCGTTCATATGATCAAAAACGATGAACTGCTGACCCAAAAGCGTCCTAATGACACAGAAATCACAGTTGCTAAGGGAAACAGCCCAATTCATGCGGTTAGTGCTGGAAAATTTGAAACCCCAGAATGCAAACCAAGCAACGTTCTGTATGTGCCAGATCTTTCTAAAAATCTTCTCTCAGTCAATGCAATTACCAAAAGAGATGGCAAAGTTGTTTTTGAGGACAATAAAGTCGAAATTTATCAGGGTAAAGAACTTGTTTACACTGGAACCAAAAACGCTGGTGGACTCTTTGAAGAAAAAATGGGTTCTCAGCAAGAAGCCCTGATTGCCTCAAACAATAATAACCCTATGTGGCATAGAAAGCTCGGACACTTGGGACCAAAATACCTCAAGAAACTTGTGAAACTCTCACATGGTGTAAAACTGACAGATGCTGACCTAAAACCACTTGAATCTTGTGAAGTCTGCCTCAAGNAACTGACAGATGCTGACCTAAAACCACTTGAATCGTGTGAAGTCTGCCTCAAGCTTGCCGTAAACCCTTCGGTTTCAATCGTGCACGTGCAACGAAACCCCTAATGATACTTCACACAGATGTAGTAGGACCCCTGGAGACACCTACTTGGGACAACTACCGATACTTTGTGTCTGTCATGGATGACTGGTCACATTTCTCAGCAACGTTTCTCCTGAGGAGCAAAGATGAAGTAAAACAGATATTGAAAAATTACATCACAAAAATTGAAAACAAATGGTCCTCAAAAGTTAAAAAAAATACTCCTTGACAATGGTGGAGAGTATGATTCAAAGGATTTCAAGGAGTATTGCGACGAAAAGGGTATCGAGTTAGACTATACTCCGCCGTATACACCTCAGCTCAATTCTCATGCTGAGAGACTTGGCAGGACTTAAATGAACAAAACCAGAGCATTACTTTTCGATTCTGGAATGGGAAAATACATGTGGGGAGAAGCACTTCTCACGTCAACATACTTACAAAACCGCAGCCCTACAAAAGCCATAAAACTAACACCTGTGGAACTTTGGTTCAATAAAAAACCTGACTTGTCTCGCCTCCAAATCTTTGGATCAGTTGCATATTCCAAGGTACTCTCTCACACTAAGAAACTGGATCCGAAAGTTAAGAAATACATTCATGTGGGCTACACCAGCAACGCCTACAGATTGTGGAATCCCGAAAAACAACAAATCATTGCATCCAGAGATGTCTACTTCACTAACCAAGACGTAAAACAACCTGAAGAAATAAAAAAAACTGTGAGTCTTGACTTTGATGAAGATGAAGACATCAGCTCCACAAAAGACGATTCTCTCTCAGACAAAGACGACGACGAGGAGTATGAGGACGAAATCTCTCAAAAAGAAGAGGAAACCGAAGTCACAACTGATACTCCAAATACATCAGATGCATCGTCAGTTCAAGAGACCCAAAGGAGATCGAAGAGGACTAAGAAATTGCCAGACAAATTGAGCGATTATCACCTAAATCTGGACTCTTTAGAAGAACTCCAAGAAAGCGCTCTCTTGTCATACAAAGAAGCTGTCTCGTGCAAAGAAAAACATTTTTGGCTTCAAGCTATTGAGGATGAGAAACAGTCCCTTGCAATAAACGACACCTGGAAAGCTGCCGAAAAACAGAAACTTCTGACGAACAGATGGGTTTTTCGTATAAAAGACGACGGCAAATACAAAGCCCAACTGGTCGCAAGGGGTTTTGAGCAAACACTTGGCTACAACGAAGAGACCTACAGTCCTGTTGTAAGCAGTGATGCTTTGCGACTCATTCAAGCTTTGATCGCTCGAGAAAACCATCATATCACAAAAATCGACATAAAATCAGCATTCCTATACGGAAAAATTCTAAATCCTGTATACATGGAGATACCAGAAGGCTGGCAAAAACCTAAAAATAAAATTTGCCGACTGGAAAAAGCCCTCTACGGACTCCGTGAAGCTCCGCTTAGGTGGAACAAACGTTTCTCTGAATTTCTCATGAAAAGTGGACTAAAAGCTCTCAAAAATGAACCTTGCATTTTCAAAAACGCAGATTCAACCTTGCTTCTTGCCATCCACGTAGATGATGGAATTATCGCTTCTGACAGTGAAGATAAAATAACACAACTACTCGCTCAGCTGACTAAAGAATTCGAGATGACTGCTGTGAAAAATCCTGTAACTTTCCTTGGACTAGAAGTCACACATGAAAAAAACGGTCTAAAAATTTCACAAGCCGAGCATGACAAGCAAGTGCTCAAGAAGTACAGAATGGAAAGCGCTAAACCCGCAACCGCACCATTCGTCAAGCAAGTTACCAACGAATATGGTAATTTGGTCACCGGTTTCCCATTCAGGGAGGCTGTTGGGAGTCTTTTGTACATCTCAACGAAAACTCGACCTGAATTGGCCTATGCTGTAGGTATGAGCAGTCGACGTGTGGAAAAGCCCACGCAAGATGACCTCACCAACCTAAAAAGGACACTCAAATACCTAAAAGGCACTATCAATGAAGGTATTCGCTACTCGAAAGACTCTACTGATGAAATCATCGCCTATAGTGACTCCGACTACGCAGGTGATACCGAAAACAGAAAAAGTACGTCAGGGTATATCATTTACTACGCCGGAGGTCCTATAAGTTGGAGTTCGAAGAAGCAGCCCATCGTCGCCACTTCAAGCACAGAAAGTGAATATATTGCAGCTGCTGAATGCTGCAAGGAAGTAGTGTACCTTAAAAGTCTCTTTGAAGAACACACAGGAAAAACCATAACAGCTACGATTCATGTTAATAATCAAAGCGCTATAGGTTTGGCTAAAAAGGGTAATTTTAACAGAAAAAGTAAACACATTGACGTTCGCTTTCATTACATAAAATAATTGATTGAAAATAAAATCATTCACATTGAATATATTCCAACAAGCAAGCAAATTGCAGATTTGCTCACCAAAGCATTGGGTCCAGATAAATTGCAAGATAAAAAAAAAACAGATGATTGGATTGTAAGCTTAAAAAAAATTATTTTATTTGTGAATTTAATTTATGAAAGTTAAGCTTACCCTTCTATTGACTTGAGTTAAGCTTAGTATTTTGTAATTGAAATCTTGATAGCTAAGATGTGGTATTCGTGTGAAATAATTTTTGAAATATTGTGATTACAAAATTAAGAGGGTTGTGTTTGAGGAAACTAATTTTATATTTGGCGGTATAAACCGCGAGCTATGCTCTGATTGGTTAATGTCTAGAGCCCTCAGCCAATAATAAAACATTCTCTGTTAGCTATTGTTTATCTCGTGTGTGTTGTTGTTGTGGTTTAAGTTCGCTAAATAAAACTTACATTTCTCGATCTGCTGCGTGTTCTTTGTGTTAATAATTCAACACTCTTGACCAGTAAAATATATGCAGTAATAATAATGACACAAAATTCTCATGCATTAGTATCAGATGTGTTGGTAATGGAAAGCAGGACACACTGAAAACCAATACTGATGTGTATACAACGGAAATATAGCACGCTGCCCTTGCGCAGAAAGAAAAGGAAACATCAGCCTGCATCAACCAAGTTGCACGACCATGACGTGCTAAAGCAGTAAGAGTTAAAACAATTTTTCTTTATGAATATTTCACTGTACAGTACTGAACTTTTCCCCACAAAGCACTTGAAATCCCACAGGTACACACNTTTTTCTTTATGAATATTTCACTGTACAGTACTGAACTTTTCCCCACAAAGCACTTGAAATCCCACAGGTACACACAGCACAATGACAGGACCGTGGGCCAGCTAAGTGCCTTATCCGCACAGTCCTGTCCATGCTTTGTATATTTGACCTCTGTCGTTCGTGATACTAGGTATACCCAGGCAGTCGTCCTTGCTCTGCAGTAAGCAGTCATGTTAACAGGCTTCGTCCTCCGAGATCCTGGAGCCATCGGTCCGGTGTTCCGGCATCATCTTCCCAAACCCACACCTCTTGTAGCCATCTTACACTCGTCCACTATGTACTGAATGGTGTTGGCTGCAGCCTTCAGGCCCTGGGAAAACACACTTATGCTACACACAAATAACTTGCGTATGCTACATAGAGATAATTAGAGAGTAATATTCCCAGTAATCATGGACATTGTATGCAAGGTGCTCGTGCAAGCAGTCAAACGTGGCCTTCGTAACTAAAACTGACTATCCCTGCTACTAGTGTGTTTAGTAAACATTTGCTTTTATGGTTTGTGTACCGAGTAGTATGTTCATCACTACCACCCAGTTTTTAATTTTGAAAAGATTGTGGAATTAATTAAAACAAAATTGATCTGATTGCTAATATGTTGAGGAGTAATGGACAAGATTTGTGAGCCTATCAGCTATTAATACAGATAACTGGTATCTAAGCTCAGTAAGTCAGGTCATTAATGTTTGAATTTATTTGCATATGAGCAAATGAATAACAGAAACTCAAATTAGAACAAACACACAACTTTTATTGCACGTATTGTTTTTGATGTATGTATGTACGAGTTAAGAAACAAAATTATCCCACTGACTGCATTTTCGCTTTCGTAAATTCGAATCATCTTCATGAATGGTAATCACTAGTATGTAACCAGAATTTTAGTACAGTATGAATGTACACATTTTAAAAATTATTCTTGTATAAAAAGCCAAATGCTGTTTGAATAAAATTGCGTCGAAAACAGAGATTTGAGATCATATTAACTTATATTATTTCTTAGATTTTTACACTAGCATAATCTAAACCTACTATTTGTTAGCATTTGATGCCATGTATTGCATTTTGCTATTGTTTTTGTAAGGCTGGAAAAAAATAATTTCCCTTTTAAGTAATATTCATTACCCTCTCCTTACCACTTCCTCAGGTGCCATGGCAATGTTGGTAGTTGGGTCACTCTCCTTCCATCACTGTGGTCCACATTCAAACCCTGGCAGAATTACACCTACATTTTCAGATTGTGGAAATTGTGAATGACATTGCGGTGAACCCGTGATTTTTCTCGGGCAATCCCATTTCCTTCATTCACCCACGAATTCTGTCTATGCTTAATTAATTGGGCTCATTTCATGCCACTTATCTGGAAATGGCGAATGTCTACAGGCCCCCCAGGAGAAGGTCAGCATTACTTGGCCGATACCTAACCATCTTTCCTCATATAACATTATCAATTTTACTGTAATTATGATGGTACTACCACATCCTCAAAACTGTATGGTTTTCCCTTGCTTCCAAAAATTCCATCAAGTTTTATTGACTTTGTAAATTATACCACACAAGTGGAAAGGATACATCCTCTAACAATTGTGTGTGTGTCACAATTGTTGTAAGAGTTATTAACTGTCGTCCTTCTGCGATCCATAACATTTGTTGGGCCTGCCGCTCAACTCATGCATTGTACAGCTTTTTATTGTGTTAATAAGGATGTAATTATGCAGAAAATGCAATTTAATGGTGTATATAGTAACATGAGCTCTTAGACCAACTCCTCNTTAATAAGGATGTAATTATGCAGAAAATGCAATTTAATGGTGTATATAGTAACATGAGCTCTTAGACCAACTCCTCCCTATCAAAATGCCAGGAAAAAAAAATATCACAGATGAAAACACATTGCCAAATTTTACATCCTTTTCGTAATGTATATATCAAACACTGTGTACCACAAGGTTTAATCTTGGGATCATTGTTTTTTTTTAATCATAGTCAATAATTACCCACGTATATGCAGTCCGATGCAGATGTATTTATTATTCGTAAATGACACAAACGTCTTGGTAAATGCAAAATCAAATGACTAGTTGAATGAGAAATCAACAAGACCTTTTCATAAAACTTACAAATAGTTTCTTAACAAATAATAAATTAGTACTTCATAAGATTACTATGTAAAGTTTCTTACAATACACAGAACTGTTTCAGTGGTTCAAATGAAATATAATGGGTAGAAGTGTGTGAAAATTGCAAGTTGCCATAAATGCTACATATATGCTAAAATTATTAATAATTGCTATAATTGGCGAATAAAAAACATCCTATTCGATGAGACCTTAAAAATAAGATACCCTAAAAGCAAAATTACCTCAACTATGAGGTTTCTTCAACTCTCGATGCCTTCAAATATAACAATCCAAATGTAATTAATAAAATACAAGCTGCCCCAATTTAAGATCACTCAAATCCAAAATGCTTAAGAAGCGATTTGGAATGGATACCCTGAAATGACACGAAAATATAATCCATTTATTCCAATTCCTAAAAAAAATGGCTACGAAAATAAAATGCCTCAAAGAAAAGCAACCTGTCCCATTGTCAATCCGAAGCTAGCATTTTCGGGACCAAGCAACACACATGTTAGCGCCTCCCAACATCTACAAGACTGGTTTGCACCAATCATCACGGACAACAGACTTTTTTTAATTTTGGAACTATAACATTTAAGTAAGTCGTTTCATTAGCCCAGGAGGAGCACCTATCCCTCTCCTGCAGTCTCGCGCATGTGCCAGGAGCTTAATTTCATTAATATTCGCTTAAGAGCACTAGCTCGTTTTCCCAGGTAAGCTGCAGAGAGACTAAAGGTGCTGGCTCCACTTCAGTGCATGTCTTAATGAAACAGTCCATACTGTAAATGGTCTAATAACTTGAATAAAATCAGCGCAACCTCACCTGTGTTCCATTATTGATAGACTGACGTGGTCAAGCCTGGCTACGGTGAAAAAGCCAACTTGACCCGCGGTGTTACCAGAGTTGATGGTGTGATATTGATGTGCCCGGCGCCACAGCTCTGCGGTGAGCTGATGAGATGAGGTCCGTTTCGGGTCTACGGCCTAGGGAACTCTGGTGAACACTCCATCACACACGATGGCGAGGCTGTAGGCCTCCTCACACGCCTTAATTAATTATAAATAAAACGAACGGTGCTTGTTGAGGTATTTATTACCTGAGACTCGTTACTGTACACACAACTATAACACAAGACATGTGGCCTGAATGGCCAGGAAACTGCGAGCGACCACGTGGTCTTTATAATGTGAAACTCGAATGCACTTAACAATTCCCGATAAATAATAACGTCGCTCTCCCCTCGGCGCTATGCAAGTCAAATAATGAAACAGATGAAAATAACGATTTAAATTGTGACCGATGTCTCTGGATACCAACTCAACTGATAGTGTCTTTGCTAGGGCCTCTGCGGAGTGNATGAATATTTCACTGTACAGTACTGAACTTTTCCCCACAAACCACTTGAAATCCCACAGGTACACACAGCACAATGACAGGACCGTGGACCAGCTGAGTGCCTTATCCGCACAGTCCTCAGGTACGAAACATATAAACTGGAGACAGCAAGCACTATGATCCATATGTCAGGCAGTCGTCCTTGCTCTGCAGTGAGCAGTCATGTTAACAGACTTCGTCCTCCGAGATCCTGGAGCCATCGGTCCGGTGTTCCGGCATTATCTTCCCAAACCCATATCTCTTGTAGCCATCTTACTCTCGTCCACTATTTACTGAATGGTGGTGGCTGCAGCCTTCAGGCCCTGGGAAAACACACTTATGCTACACACAAAAAACTTGCGTATGCTACATATAGATAATTAGAGAGTAATATTCTCAGTAATCATGGCCATTGTATGCAAGGTGCTCATGCAAGAAGTCAAACGTGGCCTTCGTAACTAAAACTGACTATCCCTGCTACTAGTGTGTTTTGTAAACATTTGCTTTTATGCTTTGTGTACCGAGTAGTACGTTCATCATCACCACCCAGTTTTTAATTTTGAAAAGATTGTGGAATTAATTAAAACAAAATTGACCTGATTGATAATTTGTTGAGGAGTAATGGACAATATTTGCGAGCATATCAGCTAGTAATACAGATACCTGGTATCTTAGTTCTGTAAGTCAGGTCATTTATGTTTGAATTTATTTGCAGCATATGAGCAAATAAATAACAGAAACTCAAATTAGAACAAACACACAACTTTTATTGCACGTATTGTTTTTTATGTATGTATGTACGAGTTAAGAAACAAGATTATCCCACTGACTGCATTTTCGCTTTCGTAAATTCGAAAAATCTTCATGAATGGTAATCACTAGTATGTAACCAGAATTTTAGTATAGTATGAATGTACACATTTTAAAAATTATTCTTGTATAAAAAGCCAAATGCTGTTTGAATAAAATTGTGTCGAAAACAGAGATTTGAGATCATATTAACTTATATAATTTCTTAGATTTTTACACTAGCATAATCTAAACCTATTATTTGTTAGCATTTGATGCCATGTATTGCATTTCGCTATTGTTTTTGTAAAGCTGGGAAAAAATAATTTCCCTTGTAAGGAATATTCATTACCCTCTCCTTACCACTTCCTCAGGTGCAATGGCAATATTAGTAGTTGCGTCACTCTCCTTCCATCACTGTGGTCCATATTCAAATCCTGGCAAAATTACACCTAAATTTTCAGATTGTGGAAATTGTGAATGAAATTGCGGTGAACTCATGATTTTTCTCGGGCAATCCCATTTCCTTCATTCACTCACGCATTCTGTCTATGCTTAATTAATTGGGCTCATTTCATGTCATTTATCAGGAAATGGCGAATGTCTACAGGCCCCCCCAGGAGAAGATCCGCATTACTTGGCCGATATTTAACCATCTTTCCTCATATAAAATGATAAATTTTACTGTAATTATTATGGTATTACCACATCCTCAAAACTGTATGGTTTTCCCTTGCTTCCAAAAACTCCATCAAGTTTTATTGACTTTGTAAATTATACCACACAAGTGGAAAGGATACATCCTCTAACAATTGTGTGTGTGTCACAATTGTTGTAAGAGTTATTAACTGTCGTCCTTCTGCTATCCATAACATTTGTTTGGCCTGCAGCTTGACTCGTGCATTGTAAAGCTTTTTATTGTGTTAATAATGATATAATTATGCAGAAAATGCAATTTAATGGTGTATATGGTAACATGTACTCTTAGACCAACTCCTCCCTAACAAAATGCCAGGGAAAAAAATATCACAGATGAAAACACATGGCCAAATTTTACATCCTTTTCGTAATGTATATATCAAACACTGTGTACCACAAGGTTTAATCTTGGGATCATAGTTTTTTTTAAAATCATAGTCAATGATTTCCCATCATATATGCAGTCCGATGCAGATGTATTAATTATTCGTAAATGGCACAAGCCTCTTGATAAATGCAAAACCAAATGACTAGTTGAATGAGAAATCAACAAGACCTTTTCATAAAACTTACAAATAGTTTCTTAACAAATAATAAATTAGTACTTCATAAGATTACTATGTAAAGTTTCTTACAATACACAGAACTGTTTCAGTGGTTCAAATGAAATATAATGGGTAGAAGTGTGTGAAAATTGCAAGTTGACATAAATGCTACATATATGCTAAAATTATTAATAATTGCTATAATTGGCGAATAAAAAACATCCTATTCAATGAGACCTTAAAAATAAGACACCCTAAAAGTACAATTACCTCAACTATGAGGTTTCTTCAACTCTCGATGCCTTCAAATATAATAATACAAATGTAATTAATCAAATACAAGCTTCCCCAATTTAAGATCACTCAAATCCAAAATGCTCAAGAAGCGATTTGGAATGGATACCCTGAAATGACACGAAAATATGATCCATCTAAAATAATCCCAAAAAAGGCATTGTCCCAATTCCTAAACAAATGGCTAAGAAAATAAAACACCCCGAAGAAAAGCAACCTTTCCCATTGTCAGTTTGAAGCTAGCATTTTCGGGACCAGGCCACACACATGTTAGCGCCTCCCAACATCTACAAGACTGGTTTGCACCAATCATAATGGACAATAGACTTTTTTCATTTTGGAACTATAACATTTAAGTAAGACGTTTCATTAGCCCAGGAGGAGCACCTATCCCTCTCCTGCAGTCTCGCGTATGTGCCAGGAGCTTAATTCCATTAATATTCACTTAAGAGTACTAGCTCGTTTTCCCAGGTAAGCCGCAGAGAGATTAAAAGCGTTGGCTCCACTTCAGTGCACGTCTTAACGAAACAGTCCATAGTGTAAATGGTCTAATAACTTGAATAAACTCAGTGCAACCTCACCTGTGTTCCATTATTCATAATCACTGATGTCCTACAGTTCCCTTAATTTGCAACTACGAAAACTTGCAGGCCTTGTGAGCCAGAACAACTTTTTGTGTTCACCTGTACACGTTATGTATACGTATTTACTCAATGCAACTATTTACTGTACTTCACACATAATACCGAACCAGTGTCAAATGTTTGTCAAATGCTATATCACAATTAAGATGCACACAATAAGACAATCATAACACCATATTTGTGTTTCCCACCACAGATCAAGAAATCATGCTCATTGATGGGATGTCGTGGTCTGATGAGCGAGAAGGGAGGTTTGACTTACGATACCAGGCTTTAGAATACAGTAGAAAGCGATTATCCGAATGTCTGTTATACAGACGACCAGTTATCCGGACTCGCTTTAAAAATAGAGAGAATACAAAAAACACTAAAGTCTATGTTGTCACAGCGTTCCCCTTACCTGTGGAGGTGACACAAGCACTTGTTTTGGCTCTTGTGATGTGCCCTTTCACATGTTGTTCAGAGTAAACACGTCTGGGAAGGGGGAGAGGAGGGGTTACTTATCAACTGATTAAATTTTTTTATATTATGTACAGTTTCTGTTTTGGATAAGTGTGTTGTGTGAAAATGGCTTTTTACAAATTCATTTCCAACATATTTCCGTTATCCGGATTATCCAAATTACCTTTGGTCCCTATTATTCAGGATAATTTAATTTCTACTGTACTTGTAGAGTTGTGAAGGACGCCAGAGTACAAGAGACTCATCCATGGCGAGGGCTGTTCGCCCACGTGGCTCTCCTCAGTTCACCTCGCGATGAGGTGACATCATCATAATGACGCAATAATCCTTTTATGCCTACTTAAAGAGTGTGTTGGTCCTATCATACATTACTATTACTAAACACGTTGAGCGAGACTGTTGAATGGCCATCTCACACAATAAGTTATGACGCTGTCAGGACGTTGTGGTGACGCAGTGGGTAAAACTTTTTAAGGGTTTTAGNATCATACATTACTATTACTAAACACGTTGAGCGAGACTGTTGAATGGCCATCTCACACAATAAGTTATGACGCTGTGAGGACGTTGTGGTGACGCAGTGGGTAAAACTTTTTAAGGGTTTTGGAATATCCCTCCTTTCTTCCCAGCTCGACAGACTGCAAAAACCCACTATTGGAATAGTATTAAACTTCAATTATGACATAATTAGTGAGTGACCTGTCTAGGTAATAAGTGAGGATAAAAATTTTATTAATATGTTTGTTTATTTTTATAACATCTAATGTATTTTAGTCATGAACTTCTTCTCACATAGTGAATTAGTTTCTTTTCAATTCCGAAGAAAAATGTTCGTTTTCAGTAGGTGTAATAATGTTCAATTCCGGCAGAGTTTGGATGATAGGGAAATAATGTTTGAGTGCACTGTTATGGACTGCTTTGTCATTGGACTTAGGTGAGAATGAAGTAGCCACCGACGTCATGGTGATTCAAGGGACGGGGGAATGCGATTGGTCGGCTTCGTTGGTCGGTTGATGATAGTCTGCCGTCGTCGTCAGGCGGGGATGCCGAGTTTTGGCTTATTTAGAAATTGAAGAAAAGTTAATTTTGTCCCGGTAATTAAGGGTTTTATTAAATTCTTTCCCGAATTGAAATAACAGGAAATGCCATTTTCTTCTAATGTCGTTTAACTAAATTTGTAAATGTTTTTATAATTAATTCTTTAAAGTAAATTTTTAAATTACTTCTGTCTACTTTAATGAGTAAACCGAGAAACTCTCGCATCACTTACCATCCTGTAAGGTGCCGGCATTACAATACTAAAAAACGCATATTACACACAAGTAACGTCTAAACATTTTCAATTATGTGTGTGCAAGCGCTAACGCCCTGTACATGTTTCTGTATGCTCTTTGGTATACCCAGGTAAAATAATGTGTGCCGTTTCTGTCTGAATACATTGCTTTTGACGTGACAACGTCTTATAATTCGATAGAGCCGGCTGCACGCACGAAAAAACATGACTCATGCGGCGTTACCTCGCTCTGAGGCGTTCCATGTAAGGCTTGAAGTGCAAGCGAGAGCGCGGAACGAGCGAAAAAAAAAAATTGACATAATTGTATTTATGCGTACAAATAAATCTCACTTGATCAATTTCATTGTGATTTCCAATTACCTCCTTCTCTATATACATACAAATCTATTAAACAAATGAAATTAAAATTTTCTTTTGAAAAATGCTACCATTCCATCAGTATTTTCTTAAGACGTTGTCACGTTCAACTATCGTCAGTAAACCGACTTTACAGACAACCAATTTTTTATCACAAAATATATTTACCTTAAAATTTCTTCAAACTTATCTTTTCTTTTATTTTTTGCATTTTAAGTTAATAATTTCTTAACTATGGATGTGTATTTCTCAACAAGTTTGCTGTACTACAATACATTTCAAGCATGCTCCACCTGATGCCATCTTATATTTCTACATCTCTCCACTACCGGTGTCAGAAATGAGCCTGGATTCTTTATTATGTGAGCGCCCGAGAAAGGCGACGCAACTTGTTTTGTGCTGAAATCCAGGAATATCTGGAGAAAAATTGTAGGAGCAGGAGTGGGAAAATTATGTGATTCGGGGAAATTTAACCTCAGCCTTTTGAGTGGCCTAGAGTATGCCATTCGTGGCATAACGAATAATGCTGAAATTGAGGCGTCTTTCAAACACATCATATGAAAGGATCAGGAAGTTTTTGGGATACCGAGCAGGTGAGACAACTTCAGGCGAAATTGCATTAGAGGGATAGTTTCTGATACAAACTATGTGAGATGTGATATAAGAACTTTAATGCTATTACACTCACAAAACCACACACTCACTTCACAAACATGCACAATAGGTGTTCAAAGTTGGCTCCTAGCATTGCTATGCATTTTTCGACATGTGTAATGCATGTGCCCTGCACACGGCCTAGCATGGGGCATTGATCGTGGTAATAGCACCATGTAGGCACNTAGCACCATGTAGGCGCGCAATGGTGTCCTCAGACGACTGAAGCGGGTTGTCTGGTTGATACATCAGGGACTTTAGGTGAGGCCACACAAAGAAGTCCAGTGGAGAGAGGTCTGGTGACCGCGGTGGCCATGCCAAAGGTCTCCCACGGCCAATCAACTTGCCATGCCACGGCTGTTTGCCAAAATTGAGCTGCTTTCTTCATCCTTAACACAGCCTCGTTACCTACGTCACAGCGTTCCTGCAACACCACACTCGCCCATAAACACTCACTTGGTCCAACTCATTCCAGACATGCCTTGTCGGTTCCCTAAGATACAAAGCTTCAAATGCAATTCCACCTTAGGGTTTTTCACCTTACACTTTCCTACAGAGTTGTATGCTGCATTCCGTATACACGAGTTACCACTAATCCGGTATATGATGGTAAATCATGAGCTTTATTCCTGGTAGACAATTAAGAGCATTTTAATCCTATCGTATGTGCATCATTAACCTTATTTGGTTCTGGTTTAGGCAAATCCTTGTCCCTAGCTGCAGCATACTTCGCCCGATGACTACACTACAGCCAGATGTCCACCACAAATACTAAATGCTCTCCAAATGCAGGGGGTATTTATAGTGTCGTCTTCTATCGTCGAAGATACTTCTCCGAATTACATGATGCGCCGAGATAAAATGATTATTAGAAAATACTTGCTCATCATCCCAAGTCGTTGACTCATCCGCTAGAGGAAAGAAGAAGCCAGAACGATGGTATCTTCTGTATCAACCAGGTCGACGGTATCTCAGACCACTGTGGACCTGCTAACCTGTTTAGTGTGTCATCTATCCCAGGTGTTGGACAAGAATCTTTCTTGGTCACACTATCAATTTATAAGTAACCTACACAACATCTCATGATTCCATCTTTGTTTTTAACAAGAACAATGGGATAAGAACGTGGAATGACTGATGTCTCTATCACATCTAACTACTTCAGCACTTTCAGAATGCCATCAACCTTCTCATGTGAAGCTGTCAGTAGTCGCAATGGTGGCTGCTTTATGGGCCTGGCATCCCCTGTAACGATGTGACGGCATGCAACATTAGTTCTGCCAAGTCATTTGGCTCACAGGAGAAAGCACCCATAATTCTCTGTGGTAATTCTGAGACAACCTTCTCTTGCCTCCAGTCGAGGTTCTCTCTTGTCCTTGTTGGCAATTCCCCCAGAAAATTTGGTAGAGGACATTCGGTATTTACGTCAGCTGTACACATGCTGAACAAAAAGGTCGTTCAAATGGCAAAATTCGAATATATTAGGCGCAGACTCTGGGAGCGATATCCATCATGGTCATCTGCAATTCCTTGAGCATCCTCTTAGTGCTTTCGTCCCCATCATCGTCGTCTTGGACGTCAGGGCACTGATGCATGTCTTGCTGACTCCATCTTAAGTGCTTGGGCTAGGGCATACTACATGGTGTGAAGCACAGTCAGGCGTCAGTTTGCCACACTGTAGTATCAGCGATAGCATCGACGAAGAATCCCACTGCGATGAAATCGCGTATCTCCTAGGGGCAGCCCTCCTGAGAGATGGGACAGCCACACGATGTCCTGCTACACCTTCTGCAGTGGTTACCCTGGTCGCTCGGTGCGGATTCACATTTGGGCATGGTGGGCATTTCGCACATATCGGTCTCCGAACCGCAGCTCCATGGACGACACCAGTGTGTAGTATTCCAGTCGATGTAGTTCGGTCAGAAACTGCAGTATGCTCAGTACCGATCCTCTCAGTACATCTGCCAGGTAGTATGCTTACTGCTCGTCGGTCCAGCCATTCAGGGCGGCAACAGTTTCGAACTACTGCCGGTATTCCCGGAAGAGTGTCTTTCTATCTAAGGGGGAAGACTTAGCTATGATGCCTTTACCCTCCCCTGGTTGAGTCGTATAGCCACTCAGCAAAGCTACTGTGCCTCATCTGCAGTAGCCTCTTTATTTTACTCGCTGCCCGCACTCATCTGCTCAGTGTTGATCAATCTCAGCTCCTCCACAGCGGCTTCATGTCTTCTTCCCTGCTTCTGTAGGAATTCGTGTATTCCTTCAGACGGTGCTTACTTACTGTTTTATTTCCTGCTCGACATTGTCAGCTCTCTCGTTAATACTTTCAATTTCCTTGTCAATGCAATCTATTTTATTGTTCAATTAATCGTTAATACCTTCTATATTTCGAGCCACATGGTCAATTTACTATCCACATTTTTTGTTCACGTTGTCTATTTTTCTATCCACATTTTAATTTACAATGTATATACTTTTTTCCACATTTTCCTTTCAACTATCATTATCCTGTTGACATTATCGTTCTCGCTATCTATTTTATTGTCTACCAGTTCACTAACACAAATAATTCGACTAATCACATGACTATTAACTCTACCAACTATGTTACCCAGTCCTTCGGTTAAAGTAGGGAGTGTTTCAATATCTGTGACATTTTCCAAGTTAGTATTCGTTTTCCTAGTTAGACATTTTCCTAGTTAGTATTCATTTTCAATATCTGCGACATTTTCCTAGTAGTCTTAATAATTCATTAGCATTTTTATACAACTTTTACTATATTTACACAATTATAATACCAGTTAGTATATTATAGTATTCTTGATAACAACCAATTTTTAAAAATAAAATGCCTCCTTCCCACTTATGACACCAGTGATAAAATTTCACAAATTCATTCGGATTAGCCTGGTTCTTTAAGGTTTTGAGATCTAAATGAAATAAGAAGTTTAATAAAATGATTCAAATTTATTTACAAATACTAGAAACAATACAATATTCTCATAACTTCTATTTACATTTAGTCAATTTGATCAATACAATTCAAAATTACATCAAAGAAATTAATGCAATCAAATAACCAAAATCAATCCCAATAAATAATATGACGAAACCAACTGAAATATTTTACAATTTATGTATCCTTATTTAAAGATCCAATATTAACTATTTTAAAGTCCATAACACACACGTTCAAAGTGCTATCTTAATCAGTCCAGATTTAAACAGTCCGAAATGTTATTGCCCGTTATAAAAAAGAACAATGAGAAGGGAGGGGGGTGACAACAACCATTCTGCATTCGGTATCTGCAAATAATATGAAATACGAAATGATATTGAATAGGGAGACTATGGAGGATGGACTGCATGTGACAAAATACACGGAAAGTGTGATGTCCGTGTTTGGAAGAGGAAGGAGGAGTATTGTGTATATGTGTGAAGGAAGATGAAGGAATCTACCTTGAGCGCACTAGGGAACTGCCCCCTAGGCCCAGCGGTAACCCTCTTTTTACTCCGTAGAGTGTGGCGAGGAGTTAGTTCCACATAATCGCCTGCCGGTGTAATGCTGGCGATACACAAGCCGGGAATTGCAGCAGCCGGCCGGCTAAGGCAAGCTGCTGCGTCATAGTAGTGTGTCTTGTGGCCGGGCGGCTAAGCCAAGCCATCGCTGTTGCGATTCTGTAACAAAATTACATCACACATATTATGTATAAAATTACAAATTGTCATTATGAATTATAATGAGCGGTTTTTGCTAAAACCTATTTGCCGCTCAGTTATGAAAAGAAACATTGAAAATATCACAGCGCTCATCTAATCACGAATCAGAGACCTGTTATCTTGTTTATATAGACAAATATCATATAGAAAATACCATTATTAACAGAGATATTGCAGGTTATTATCTGTTAGTGCCGACTGTCGAACTTCTGAAAGACTATTAATTTATGTTTTTTAAGATGTGATTGTGGTTCATGTGGCTGGTTAAAGCAATTCAGTTTCCGTGTAAATGTATATGTAATCTAACCCATTACACAATCATGGACCTAAGCACACCTAACAATCCACCCCCGTCAGTAGAATTAATATGTTAGCAATTTTTTTATAAATGCATATAATTCTGTAGGCGACACAAACTACAACTTATCTAATTTGAAGTGAATTTAAGAGATTGAAACAAACATTTCCTGTATGGTCCCTACACCATAATTTTAGCGCACATCATCTCTTTTCTCAATTTTTCTGTGCCCGAAATATTTATATATATATTATATTCAACGAGAATTTTGAACGTATAAATAAATGAGGATGGTGAGTGAGCAAAGAGATTTGGGCGGCTCTTAACGTAGAGAGTGAAGAGGGTTAAGCGAGGTGAGTATAGAATGAAAGGGCGGTGAAAAGGGAGTTCCCCGACAAAACCCGCTAACTAGAGTCACCGCCCGGTACGATTCCGGGATTGTCCCCGACAGGAATAGAACCCAGTTCGCCGAGGTGGCAGGCGAGTAGTCTAACCACTACACCACCGTGGCCTCAATAACAGGTGGTAACATCAAACGAATACCTATTTGTTTCACAGCTTTCTGAATGTTACCACGAGTATATTTTCCTGTTGTGCAAATAATAAATACTAATGCCAATTTTATTTACATAGTATCTGCTACGTGAATAATTAATAAAAAATATGTTTGTCATTTTACAAGCAATAATAGTATTTCATGACATGTAGCTTGAAAAAATTGAATAACCATTTTACAACGACGTAAAGTAAAATGCATATTTTTTTCATTCGTATACTTTTTTCAATTGACAAGAAATTATCATTTTTAAATCTGCAAGCGTATTTCATTAGCATACTCATTTGTAATTATTAATGTATGAAAATTAATATCAACTGTGCGTTCAAATAAACAGTTTCCATGCGTACGTGTTAACAGAAGAAAACTTAATTTAGGTAATGCAACAAATCGGTTAATGTATAAGAAAATTTAGGAAGCTGTATGTAAATCACTTTGATTTGAAAGAATTTCGTTTAATATACACTAGAACTTTATTTTTCATACAGATACACGAATTTGTAGACGGTTGCTCTGGAAGGACGATGTAAAATGCCAGTCAAATGGATCGATAGATGATGTGCCAGTAGCGGAGGGATGCCATGGCGACCCGGGACATGATACTGGCTGGTGTAGAGGCTTTTGTGTACCCACGAACCATTTCCCGATGCCTTGCGAAGGTGAATCTACGATCACAGTGCCCATTATGTTTTCTGGCCTTAACAATGCAAAACTGCGACTCCGTTTGCAGTGGTGCTGGACCAGAACAATGTGAAACACCACAGATAGCCGATGTGTGGTGTTTAGTGACGAGTGCCGTTTCGTTATGGGCACTGGTGATCCTCGCGCCCAGATGTGGATGGCAACTGGTAAATTCCACAATCAAAGTCTCGCTATTGAGTGGCACTCCTTCCCCATGGCCGGCATTATGATCTGGAGATCCATAGCCTACGGGAGCCGATCTACCTTCGCTGTGTTATGTGGAACATTGACGGTCAAGCGGTATCAGGATTAGATCATATGCCCACATCAGCTTCCTTTCTGGCTGGGATATCGGTGCGATATTCCAGCAGGATAACTCCCGGCGGCGCATGGCAGGTATCACCCAGGCCTGCCTCCGTCATGCCCTAACACTACCATGGCCTACCCACTCCACTGGCATGTCTCCTATTCAACATGTGTGAGACCAGTGGCCGTCGTACTACAGTATCCGTTATTTGAACACTACTTCCAAAAATTGTGGTTATGAGATATGGACTCTCAAGACCTCGCTGTTAAGAGCCGTCCAAATCTCCCCACTCTCTTATGAGATCTGGAAGTGTTTCTGGAGGTTGTGGACGATTATAAACTTGTCCCAGGCACCCAAGGCATCACTGCGCTCTCCGTTGAACACAAAGAACTACATAACTCCTACCACCCAAGTGCCATGTCTCACTATATTCCAAACTTTTTGTATATTAGGCGTGATGTGTATTTTTTGTCTGATGAAATTTTCTATATATGTATATATATATGTNCTATATTCCAAACTTTTTGTATATTAGGCGTGATGTGTATTTTTTGTCTGATGAAATTTTCTATATATGTATATATGTATGTATATATATATATATTACTGGATAATTATATGTAACTTTAAAATGTATGCTTTTTGAAAGAAGCTACCTTGTGGGTGGCGTCTGCTGGCTGTTACTTGGCGTGCAGCAGTAGACCCGCCTTTTGCCCTAGACCTCGGCCACTCTGCTCCTGTGCACACACATACACACGCCGTCAGTATGCCGTACAACAGACTCAGCAGGCTGTTGAGGCGGCGATGCTCTTGCCACCTTGTGTTTATTTGTGTTTCTTTACATATTTTTACATACAGAACTACTTTACAAATTTCCTGAGAACACAGTAGTTTTATTTCACGCTGTATTTTTGCATTCGAAACTAAAAAATGATAAATAACGAGTTTATAATTATAACGGTTCCAGATGCATCGTAAGCAAAATTGATAGAGTATTGTGGACTTTAATATAGCTGGTAAGATAAGCCCTATGCCCTAACAACCCTTAGTTTAGTTTTCAAACATTTCATCTGAAAATTTAGCTGCGGTCAAACAAAAATATATCCGGGGTGGAAGGGTTACTACCGCATTTAGAGTTAGTACAAAATGTTTTTGTTCCGTTCGTTGATTGCAAGTTTACCCCTATCTCACTAAATAACCATTCTCGAAAAAGAAACTTCACCAGGTAAAAAAAAAAAAAAAAAAAAAAGTATGGGTTTACTTTTATTATATGAATTATTTAAAAAAATCTTGAAAATTACAAAACAAATTGTATTTTTAGAGCTTGCCTGAGCAGTTACTTAAGAGGTTAGAGAAAAGTAAAACCATGCAAGTGTAGATAAACCTGCAGACTTCCATCGCGTGTAATGAAATTTCACTGTTACAGATAAAATTTGACGATGGAACACGTCACTGCNAGCAGTTACTTAAGAGGTTAGAGAAAAGTAAAACCATGCAAGTGTAGATAAACCTGCAGACTTCCATCGCGTGTAATGAAATTTCACTGTTACAGATCAAATTTGACGATGGAACACGTCACTCCCGCCTTGCACGGAGAAGTGACAGGACGCTGAGCGCGCATGCTAGAGCCGCAGGTATCGCTCCCTTTCTTCTGTATATTGAATGCGTAGAAAAGTTCCAGGGTGCATGAATTCTTATCGACAGATAAAACTTATTCCTAACCTTACGAAACATTTTAATTATTGGTCTCTTATAAAACTAGACATCAATTTCTTTTACAATTACATTTTCTCTCCTAAAGGCTGTTCACGGTAAAGTGAGCACGTTTGAAACCAGAATTTGAAAAATACCGCAGAAGCTACTGAAGTCAGTGTTACCTGCGTTATATGCACAAGAGCACGAGTTTCATATTATTAACACATTTACATTCCAAAAATATCCAGTTTCACTTGGATAATGCATGAATGAAGTGAATTTAGTAAATGAATGCAAATCCTACATACAGCGGGAGGTTACACAAGAGAAAAATGTAGATCTTAATCAGAGTTTTCAAATGTGCTCACTTGTCCGTAAACACCACATAGGTGTCATTATTGTGTTATTCCAACACAAACAATATTCTTCTCTATTTTTGACGATCTCGTTATTTCGTGGGAACGCACGTCATATGCAGTTTTATAACAAAATTTAATAATTAAAAAATTGTACAGTTCATCCCTGATCAGGAGCTATGAGAAAAACAAGACGGAGACAAGAATTGTAACATCCTCTCGCTATGGCCGAGATTACGATGACGTTTCATTTAATACGTAATTAGGAACACGTTCACGTAAGAGGCTACACATTGACTTATGTATTCCAAGGAGACCTATTATGATCATTTCATGTAACGTTAACATGATGACAAAGCTTGTCAATGTCTAGCTTACGCGTGATGCGTGACTCTGCACCACGTGATCTCGCTGTCCAATCACAATAGGGACGTTATGTTATTTTTGCTTTTCATGGGTTTGTTTTTATTTATGCGATTTCTTCTCACGTTTTAAGTTCATGAACCACGACTTTCTCCTGGGAATGAAAACGAAAATGTAAAAGAAGATAGACTAAAATTATTTATTTTTAATCCGTAAAAATTTAGGGAGCTTTACATTGCCGCAATTTATTAATTATGTTTCTCAGGGATGTAAAAATGCATGCATGGTATACAGAATATTTACCATTTAGTTTGAAAATTTTAGGAGACTTAGTTTATTAACCAGAATTTTAATTTTCTCTGCATATCAAAGTTTATTAAATAATATTTATTACATATACACGAAAAACGTGACTACATCTCCTAGAGACATTTCGTTTTTTGAGGTAATGACGATGACCTAGAAGTTCTCAAAGTTTGTATAAATCACGAAAGTCATACTTTCGCAACCTGTTCTTGCCTCATCAATATTAAAACACAAATACGCCTGTACAACAAGAATTTTGAAATTTTCACTCTGAAAAGCAACAAAACTTATCCCCGACGTTTCATTCAGTGCACAAAGATTGCATGATTACGCGAAGCATTATAATAGAGTACACAGAAATACCACGTTTTACATATACGTAAAAGTGTAGCGTGATGCGTGTTACGTGTAACGTGAAGGCATCGTAATCCCGGCATAACGCAGACTATGTTGAACCACATTTGACTTGAACTCCACTTAGCATTATCCAAACGCAATTTTTCATTCTCAGTTGTGTAATCTTTTGTATTGTTGACCACCTGCCCCAATGGGCATATTATTATTATTTATTAGGAGAAAAAGAAATAAGCCACTGCCAGCACGATTACAAACCTCACCTGGTCTCGTGGGCTTGGGGCTTCCCTTCTCCAACCCCGAACAAAGATGCGAAGCCTTCCTACAAGCCTATGCGCTAAGTATGCACATCCAGAGTGGTCCACCCACTAAAGGGAGCCTCTAACAAAGCGGAGTTCAGCCTGTGCATCTCATTTTTTTAATGACAATTGTGAATCTTCCTCGCGGAGCGGACAAATGATCCAACCTCTAGTCTCGTCCATTTCCATACAGTTGAATTTTTCCACAGAGAAATTACTGCTTCGTTCCCAGCGGCCTGGCCTTAAAGAAGTACCGGCCTACCACCAAACCGATACCATAACCATTGCCTGTCATTCAAGCTCATCAGCCTGCCAAAGGGGGAGGGGGCGTCAGGTACCTATTTTAGTAAACCAGGCGTGGAGGTTATCCGGCAGTACCAACCAGAATCGACATTGGAACAGATATGCTTCGCTGCACACATGTACTGCTCAAAATACGTCAATGAATCTCACAGGTTGATAAATGGCAGGTATATTCGCCCAGTCACAGCACGAACACACAGACCACAACCAAATTCCGAGCAATAGAAAAGGACACCGAAGCTGCAGCCAACCACACCGGAAGTCCTTTCACGTACAGATAATTGTTCTCTGTTTTTATTCCACTTTTTCCGTTTAGCCGTGTTCACCAGAAACGTTCTTGAAATCCTCACTTCATAAGAAATCATTTCTGGAGTAGCATGAAGGTCACGTGGACGAGAATTTCCAGTGCAAGTTTCTGCAACGTATGCACATTTACTGACCACCGCTACTAAACTATCTCCATAGCCATTGTGGGAGGTGGCAAGGTACAGCCAGCTCAAGGTCAGGTATCTACCCATATACATGTCCAGTGTTGCTCGGAGGAAACAAGTTGCTCCTCTGACAAGATGCCAGGCAATCCCAACCTAGACGTAGGATACAACCCATTCTCGAATCTAGTGGTTTGATTCCTACAAGGTACCTAAACAGTCATGTCTTCAAATGTACTCGCTCTTTCATTTCATCTTTGTTTGAAATATAATATAACTTCCAGGGTCATAAAACAAACTACCTTACGAAAGGCTGATATACTTACGACTCAACTCCTTATTGATTCAGCTTCCCATTATCATAAATAATTATGTTCTGCAAACTGTAATACTGTGTTGAGTTATGGAAAGGATTGTACATTAATAGAGAATTTCAGTGATTCACAGGAACACGTGGTTACTTAGGTCTAAGTAGTGACAGTTTTTGAGACCGAAGTCCCAATATATAATTTTAGTTGTATGAATGCTGCTGCATTCTTACCCCAGGAAATGCCATATCATGGCGAGGCATATAGTTAGCATCCATCTCAGGACTAGTCCTAGGACCGGCTTCCTGGAGATGGATACTGCTATTACCGTCTCCACTCGCACGGAACCTGGAACATGATTTATAGTGGCGTGTAAATTATGTGAACTCCTTAGAGAATATCGTTACTATGCTAGCACTGAAATACCGGGTACCGTAAGAAGGCCTTTAGGGTTATTTTGGCCCAAATTTTGGAAAGTAGTATTTACTTTTCTATTAATAAAAACGGCAATTTTTTGTGTTTTTTTTCCTACCCTCCGATAACTAAACCACAAAAAAGATTAAAGCACGTATGTTGCTAACAGTTAAAACCGCAAATAAGCTCAAGTATTAACTAAAATTAGGGCCAAAATTAACTATAAGGGCCCATAAAATGTTATTTTTCCTTCCTCGAAAAATACATATATTAAATTAACTATATTTTACACTTACGCATTATTTTAATGTAAATAATTACATATTTATAAGTCAAAATCATTGTATTATTCTGTAATATGGTTCGATGTGTTATCGTAAAGGTAATTCGTCCTATGGTCCTCGTGCCAGAGCTAAACTGAAATGCTGGACAAATATTTTTAACATCTGGAGGAGGCTTCAGTCCCGAATTCAGTAACGAGCTGAAGTACGAATGGTTTATACTTGTAATGTGCATTGTGTCGAGTGTCCCTGACGCAACCAGTGAACGACGAATTGTGCGTTCGTCAGCATCAACCATTTACAAATAAGAACAGCCGGAATTTAAATAGGTCAGATTTATCACAAGGGAAATATTCAAAACATTGGTTCCTTGTGTACCATGCGTACGCACTCAGTTTAATAGTATTTTGCATAAGAAGTATTTCTTACTAGGCATTGCCAACATACCTATTTTATCACTGACTTTAATCATAGTAAGTATAAATATTTTATTATAATTTATTAATAAAATGTAATTAAAATTTTAATTTAGCCATAAATAATAAACCGTTTATGTTACCAGAAGTATAAAATGCTTGTGATAGATGGTACATTTATGAAACGACCAAACACTTCATACATAGGATGATTGTTCAAAGGTTCGTTTTAAAAAGCGTGAAGAAACCGCGAATTGACTATATAATGGATACGAGGACTTAACGGGTTAGATTCATTACAATGGAGCCAATACTGTGCGCCAAGGTGCATGTCGGGGAAAGAAGAGTGCAATGACGCACAGTTCAAGACGACGGCCACGTACAATAATCTGGAGTTAATGCAGACAAGCAGTTGGCGAGGCGTGNATTTCGATGAGCCTGGTCACTTTATTCATGTGTCGGTTAAGAGAAAATGTGAAATTATTAGAAAAGTAATTATTTTACTAATGTGCTTATTAATACACTTTAGTGATGCAACGAATGTCGATTCTTCCACATTCGCGAATGCGAATGCGAATGCGAATATTCACCTCCGACATTCGCGAATGCGAATGCAAATGTTGGTATTTCAAATATGGCGCCAAAAGCGTGTGCCTACAAACTCGAATTTTACCGCGCGTTTAGAACTGGCAAGCCGGGCGGCCATGTTAAAACCAAGAGTAGCCCATATGCCCCGACTCTGAACGAAGTAAACAAATCGTTGTTGCTGGCTTACTGAATGAAGTTAGCTGCTAATAATGTTTTCGTAAATATTTAGTTTGAGGTTACCTTGATGCGTACCGCTAATACCTACCAGTAGTGGCGATGCTATTCTTACCAACGCCGTAAACCGATGGCCTAACGACCAGAGGAATCCCCGAGCTCGAATCAACTGCACCTGTCATGTTGCCTGAGTNAAACAAATCGTGATTGCTGGCTTACTGAATGAAGTTAGCTGCTAATAATGTTTTCGTAAATATTTAGTTTGAGGTTACCTTGACGCGTACCGCTCATTCCTACCAGTAGTGGCGACGCTATTCTTACCCACGCCGTAAACCGATGGCCTAACGACCAGAGGAATCCCCGAGCTCGAATCAACTGCACCTGTCATGTTGCCTGAGTCACGACGTGATGCTGCGAACACGTGGAGTCCCGGGCATATTATCGCCCCTCGCCTCAAGAAATTACAAATCGGGGGAAAACAGTGCACCCTGCCTACCCCTATCCCACCGCAAACACGAGAGGGTAAGTCCCGAGTTATATGGAAAATAGAANGTCATACTTTCGCAACCTGTTCTTGCCTCATCAATATTAAAACACAAATACGCCTGTACAACAAGAATTTTGAAATTTTCACTCTGAAAAGCAACAAAACTTATCCCCGACGTTTCATTCAGTGCACAAAGATTGCATGATTACGCGAAGCATTATAATAGAGTACACAGAAATACCACGTTTTACATATACGTAAAAGTGTAGCGTGATGCGTGTTACGTGTAACGTGAAGGCATCGTAATCCCGGCATAACGCAGACTATGTTGAACCACATTTGACTTGAACTCCACTTAGCATTATCCAAACGCAATTTTTCATTCTCAGTTGTGTAATCTTTTGTATTGTTGACCACCTGCCCCAATGGGCATATTATTATTATTTATTAGGAGAAAAAGAAATAAGCCACTGCCAGCACGATTACAAACCTCACCTGGTCTCGTGGGCTTGGGGCTTCCCCTCTCCAACCCCGAACAAAGATGCGAAGCCTTCCTACAAGCCTATGCGCTAAGTATGCACATCCAGAGTGATCCACCCACTAAAGGGAGCCTCTAACAAAGCGGAGTTCAGCCTGTGCATCTCATTTTTTTAATGACAATTGTGAATCTTCCTCGCGGAGCGGACAAATGATCCAACCTCTAGTCTCGTCCATTTCCATACAGTTGAATTTTTCCACAGAGAAATTACTGCTTCGTTCCCAGCGGCCTGGCCTTAAAGAAGTACCGGCCTACCACCAAACCGATACCATAACCATTGCCTGTCATTCAAGCTCATCAGCCTGCCAAAGGGGGAGGGGGCGTCAGGTACCTATTTTAGTAAACCAGGCGTGGAGGTTATCCGGCAGTACCAACCAGAATCGACATTGGAACAGATATGCTTCGCTGCACACATGTACTGCTCAAAAGACGTCAATGAATCTCACAGGTTGATAGATGGCAGGTATATTCGCCCAGTCACAGCACGAACACACAGACCACAACCAAATTCCGAGCAATAGAAAAGGACACCGAAGCTGCAGCCAACCACACCGAAAGTCCTTTCACGTACAGATAATTGTTCTCTGTTTTTATTCCACTTTTTCCGTTTAGCCGTGTTCACCAGAAACGTTCTTGAAATCCTCACTTCATAAGAAATCATTTCTGGAGTAGCATGAAGGTCACGTGGACGAGAATTTCCAGTGCAAGTTTCTGCAATGTCTGCACATTTACTGACCACCGCTATTAAACCATAGCCATTGTGGGAGGTGGCAAGGTACAGCCAGCTCAAGGTCAGGTATCTACCCATATACATGTCCAGTGTTGCTCGGAGGAAACAAGTTGCTCCTCTGACAAGATGCCAGGCAATCCCAACCTAGACGTAGGATACAACCCATTCTCGAATCTAGTGGTTTGATTCCTACAAGGTACCTAAACAGTCATGTCTTCAAATGTACTCGCTCTTTCATTTCATCTTTGTTTGAAATATAATATAACTTCCAGGGGCATAAGACAAACTACCTTACGAAAGGCTGATATACTTACGACTCAACTCCTTATTGATTCAGCTTCCCATTATCATAAATAATTATGTTCTGCAAACTGTAATACTGTGTTGAGTTATGGAAAGGATTGTACATTAATAGAGAATTTCAGTGATTCACAGGAACACGTGGTTACTTAGGTCTAAGTAGTGACAGTTTTTGAGACCGAAGTCCCAATATATAATTTTAGTTGTATGAATGCTGCTGCATTCTTACCCCAGGAAATGCCATATCATGGCGAGGCATATAGTTAGCATCCACCTCAGGACTAGTCCTAGGACCGGCTTCCTGGAGATGGATACTGCTATTACCGTCTCCACTCGCACGGAACCTGGAACATGATTTATAGTGGCGTGTAAATTATGTGAACTCCTTAGAGAATATCGTTACTATGCTAGCACTGAAATACCGGGTACCGTAAGAAGGCCTTTAGGGTTATTTTGGTGCAAATTTTGGAAAGTAGTATTTACTTTTCTATTAATAAAAACGGCAATTTTTTGTGTTTTTTTCCTACCCTCCGATAACTAAACCACAAAAAAGATTAAAGCACGTATGTTGCTAACAGTTAAAACAGCAAATAAGCTCAAGTATTAACTAAAATTAGGGCCAAAATTAACTATAAGGGCCCATAAAATGTTATTTTTCCTTCCTCGAAAAATACATATATTAAATTAACTATATTTTACACTTACGCATTATTTCAATGTAAATAATTACATATTTATAAGTCAAAATCATTGTATTATTCTGTAATATGGTTCGATGTGTTATCGTAAAGGTAATTCGTCCTATGGTCCTCGTGCCAGAGCTAAACTGAACTGCTGGACAAATATTTTTAACATCTGGAGGAGGCTTCAGTCCCGAATTCAGTAACGAGCTGAAGTACGAATGGTTTATACTTGTAATGTGCATTGTGTCGAGTGTCCCTGACGCAACCAGTGAACGACGAATTGTGCGTTCGTCAGCATCAACCATTTACAAATAAGAACAGCAGGAATTTAAATAGGTCAGATTTATCACAAGGGAAATATTCAAAACATTGGTTCCTTGTGTACCATGCGTACGCGCTCAGTTTAATAGTATTNATAGTATTTTGCATAAGAAGTATTTCTTACTAGGCATTGCCAACATACCTATTTTATCACTGACTTTAATCATAGTAAGTATAAATATTTTATTATAATTTATTAATAAAATGTAATTAAAATTTTAATTTAGCCATAAATAATAAACCGTTTATGTTACCAGAAGTATAAAATGCTTGTGATAGATGGTACATTTATGAAACGACCAAACACTTCATACATAGGATGATTGTTCAAAGGTTCGTTTTAAAAAGCGTGAAGAAACCGCGAATTGACTATATAATGGATACGAGGACTTAACGGGTTAGATTCATTACAACGGAGCCAATACTGTGCGCCAAGGTGCATGTCGGGGAAAGAAGAGTGCAATGACGCACAGTTCAAGACGACGGCCACGTACAATAATCTGGAGTTAATGCAGACAAGCAGTCGGCGAGGCGCGGAGACAGTTACGTTCCTTGGAACTAGTGATGCAACGAATGTCGATTTTTCCACATTCGCGAATGCGAATGCGAATGTTCACCTCCAACATTCGCGAATGCGAATGCGAATGCAAATGTTGGTATTTCAAATATGGCGCCAAAAGCGTGTGCCTACAAACTCGAATTTTACCGCGCGTTTAGAACTGGCCAGCCGGGCGGCCATGTTAAAACCGAGAGTAGCCCATATGCCCCGACTCTGAACGAAGTAAACAAATCGTTGTTGCTGGCTTACTGAATGAAGTTAGCTGCTAATAATGTTTTCGTAAATATTTAGTTTGAGGTTACCTTGATGCGTACCGCTAATACCTACCAGTAGTGGCGATGCTATTCTTACCAACGCCGTAAACCGATGGCCTAACGACCAGAGGAATCCCCGAGCTCGAATCAACTGCACCTGTCATGTTGCCTGAGTCACGACGTGACGCTGCGAACACGTGGAGTCCCGGGCATATTATCGCCCCTCGCCTCAAGAAATTACAAATCGGGGAAAAACAGTGCACCCTGCTTACCCCTATCCCACCGCAAACACGAGAGGGTAAGTCCCGAGTTATATGGAAAATAGAACAGAAACATATATATACAGGAGCCACAGAGGACAGTTAAGTAATTTATGCGACAGTTAAGAGAGTTACACGAGAGTGAAGGACAGTTGAGGTCAGTTACGCGAGAGTTACGAGATGTTTACGACGGAGCAGCAGAGACAAGACAGTTACGACGGAGTTACGACGGAGTCGGGAGTTGCGCCGGAGGCACGAGAGAGTCAGATACGAGGAACGACGAGCGACGAGGAGAGAACTGCACGTCCAGGGATCGAGCCCAGGACTTCCCGGGAGAGACACCGAGACAGCACGACAACGCCAGCCACCAGCATCTAGGTAATTTGAGCAACTTTCCGAAACCTCCCATCCCCCCCTTCCCCCCGACGCAAACATTCGCCGAGACGTATGTAGGGCACGGGATAGCTAGATTCCACCGTCCGAGGATATATAAAAGGGGCTAGGTCTCATAGATGTACAGGCCACTGTAACTTTGGACAATAAAAGTTAAGCGTGAATAAACCGAACCCAGTTACGTCTTTGTGTCACCCCTCTTACAGCAGCCCAAGGTGCCGTTAGCCAGCACCGTAACAAATTACTACGTACCCTGCTATCCACCATCCTGTATAGTACAGGTGGGAGCAGCGTCGAGTCAACATACTTAAGTTTTGTTTTTAACTTGTAAAGACTCTATTGTTGTAATTGTACAGTGATAAGTAATATTTCAAAATGAAGCGGTCGTGTGTTAACGAAGTTTGGACTTATTTTACAATATGTTATGTTGAAAATGTGAAATGCTANATTGTACAGTGATAAGTGATATTTCAAAATGAAGCGGTCGTGTGTTAACGAAGTTTGGACTTATTTTACAATATGTTATGTTGAAAATGTGAAATGCTAAATATGTAATAAACAATACTCGCGCAAAGGAAGAATAACAAGTGCTATGAGAAATCACCTGGAAGCTTTGCATAAAAACGAGTATAATGCTTTAAAGAATAGGGAAAATGAAAAGCAAAATGCTTCTACAACAAGTGTTGTGGCCTCCACTTCGCGACAATGAACGAAAACCGACCTGAAACAAATGTCTTTGACTAATTGCGTCGAAAAAACAAAAAAGTGGGATAACAACAATGCCAAGTCTTTGGAAATTTATAGTTTAATAAGCGAAATGATTGTTTTAGAGGACTTACCCTTTAGTTTTGTCGAAAGCGTTGGATTTGTCAGACATTGAACCATCTTTGTCCGTCGTATAATATAAAAAGCTGATAACATTTTTCTTCGTTTATATGTGAGAATTTCTACGGCAATGTCAAAGATAAAATTTTGGGATTAATTAAGTCATTTGAAAAATTGGCGTTTACAACTGATATATGGTCTGATCCTTGTTCAAGAATATCTTTGCTGAGTCTTACATGCCATGGTATAACAAAAAACTTTGAGAGAAAATGATTGTGTTAAACGCAGAGGTATTTAACGATGGCTGACATACTGGTGAAAATATAGCTATAAAACTTGAAACCATCTTGTGGCATTGGGAAATACCTAAAGAAAAAGTGCAATGCATTGTTAGAGATGGTGGCACAAACATGAAAAAAGGTATTTCCTTGTTATTAATTAGAGACATTGATTGTTCGTCACACCAAATTCAGCTGGTTGTCAAGGAGGGGCTTAAGGCACAAGATTCCGTTATAACAGTGATTGCAAAATGTAAAAAGATGGCAACACATTTTCATCACTCAAATGTAGCTCAAGATGAACTGGCTGCTCTACAAGAAAGACTCGATCAGCCAAAGCTGAAAATCATACAAGAGTGTGCTACAAGATGGAATAGCAGCTTGTATATGTTAGAGCGTATTTTTAAAAACAAAGATTCTTTATGTCTTTATGCTTCCCAGAATAACAAGATTTCACAGCTAACTTCCGAAGAGTGGATTGTTGTGGAAAAAATTATAACTTTGCTCAGACCTTTTGAAGAAACTACAAAAGAACTAAGTGTAGCCAATATTTCTGTATCCTCAGTAATTCCATTATTGTCCACTTTGAAAAAAATTATTGGGAATTTTGATGTGACCGACGAATGCGTTGGGAATACGATTTTAGTTCTTAAACGAGAACTATGTCGCATATTTTCCCATTTGGAAAATGACGTATTGTTTGCTACTGCAACTTTTATTGACCCAAGATACAAATTAAAATTTTTCAAAAATTCTTCAACCAGAGATCAAGTTGTAAAAAATATTTTAGTGTCAATTGGAAACGATGAATCAAGCCTATTGTCTTTTTCAAATCCGAAGCGTGCCAGAATGACTACTCATCGGATTGAAACATCTGGTTCCAGTGCCAGTCTGACAGAGAAATCTATATCTTTAAGAGACACCATGGAATTGCTAATGGATTCCAGCGAAAGTGAACAAGAACAAAATGAATGTTCGAACCCTATAAAAGTTTTAATTAAAAAAACCATCAATAAATATTTATTAGATAAACGTGTGGAATATGATGTAGATACACTTACATGGTGGGCGGTAAATAATCAGAATGATGGTATTATTTCTCCCATACCCAGGCATTATTTAGTAACACCACCCACTAGTGTGCCTAGCGAAAGGGTCTTTAGTGGGGCTGGTCTTNATTTAGTAACACCACCCACTAGTGTGCCTAGCGAAAGGGTCTTTAGTGGGGCTGGTCTTCTTTACACACCCCACCGAAATATGCTGCAAGGAGAAAAGGCATCAAAACTTCTATTTCTGAAGTTTAATATTCCTCTACTCTTATATAATTACTAAGTGTTTCACTTAATTGTGCTTAGATATAAACAATTGCTCATATTTTTATTTTTCGATTTCAAGAAGTAATGTTTAATTGATATCTTAAAAATTACATAATTAGTGAGTTAGTATTAGTACCAAAGTTAAAATTAACAAAATGTTAAGAACATATTTGTTTTAATTGAAAAGAAGATTATTATATTGTTTGTTTTTCTTCACAATATATTTTTAACTTTATTCATAAGAAGTCGATTTGATTTACAATTAAACATGATTACTAGTTCATTAAAAGATCTCACATATTTGAATAAGATACCCTTTAGGTTGCATAAATGCATATTGTTAAGTGTTTTTACAAAAGATCTCATTTAAAGTTGATTTGTATAATTAAAAAGGTTGGGTTATATCTTATTCCATTGTTTTGTGTTAAAGCAGTTCAATGGTATTTGATCATACAGTTGTGTTATAATATAGTTTAGAAGTTTTAAGAAATTACCTGCCTTAATTTGATGTTCTTAGGTAAATAAGAATTAAAGAATATCAAGAGTGTGTTTCTGTTATATAATCTAGTGAATAACTACAAGGCTGTTTCCCAAATATCATTAAAATACACTCTTATACATAAGAAATATGTTTATAAATTAAAATGTCTTAATCATAGCAGTTGCATTATTATTTAATAAACACTTTCATTTTTCATTGCCAAATACATTCGCAAAATATTGGCATCATTTTTGCGAATGCGAATGTTCAAAAACATGCGAATATTCGCGAATGCGAATGCGAATGCGAATATTCGTTGCATCACTACTTGGAACATTCCTTCCGTAATTTCTTCCCCGCAGCTGTCGGAATGTTTAGGTGCGTCCCTAGTGGTTCAGAGGGCAGCACACGGTGTGCGGCTTTCTGGGAAAAGGCGGACAAAATAAGATATTGGGATTTCCTGAAACTCCGAGCCGCTGTCTTAGTTATACTGCATAATGGCTGGAGCAACAGTAACAAGTCTCGTGAGATCCGTCAAACGAAAGCCTTGGAGAGACCAGTAAGTACTCACGACTGTTGTTCATGTACTTCCGGGTACAAAAGTTAGTTCATTGTGATATATTGAGTGATTATAATTTAAAGAACATATATTTAAAACAAAACTTCTGTGTATTCGTGTTTTGATGTTTGGAAAAAACTATTCCAAAAATGTACAAAAATCCAATTTTATTTTCTAAATAAATGGAAATACTATACAGCATTTAAATAGAATAAAATAACTACGCTTGCTCCTTTATTAATACTGTAAAGTTTTAAAAAATGTATACAATTTTTATTTAGTTTTTGTGGGATAGTTGCAATTTTTGACTTGTCTGTACAGAATATCGTAGAACTGTGAGTGTTTTTCCCTTCGAGGCATTCAGAAAAGGGTTTTTGTAGTTTTTCTAGCAGCGCGGTAGAAACTGGGGGAAGTTACGCAAGTAGCCAGCTAGTCTGGGTCCATCTAAAACTGCCGACGTCAACACGAACATCGTTCTCCACAACTAGCCTCTATGTAAGTGTTAGTGTGCGTCCGAGGTAGGGGTGGGACCTAAGTGCGTCTCACGGCTGAGGAAGAGAGGCCGTGCACCGCGGCAGAGAGGGACTGGGCAGCCATGGCCGCGATTGGAGACATTTAGACGTTTAGAGTCAAACTTCGGACTGGACTGAACTCAGACTGGAGTTAACCGTAGCGAACACGGAGCGAACATGGACCGAAAGTCGCGGTTAAGGTAAGTTTGCAGTCCGGATTGACATGTAAACAAGTGCGAAGATGAAGTGTACACGGACTGAAGGCTGTGTAGTGACGTCTTTCAGTAAGTGCGTGAACTAGAAAACAAACGATACACAACAAATAAATAGATATTCTTGTAACGGAGTTATTGTGAAACTAGCGTATTTTAATACTCTTAGAAAATCAAAAATCTCTCGCTTCCTGTATTTATATCTTTTATCATAATGTAACTAAAATATTTGTTTCTCCAGCATTACGCTTCATAAATCTGTGCGTCAATTTTGGTTCAAACATTTTACAATTCCTTCTTTTTGGACATTATTACCCTAGTAGTTAGCTTAGAACAAATTTTCAAACTCCGTACGTGCAAACATACGAACGATACACTTCCAAAATGGCGACATTTGTTTGGCTCTCACTCCCAGTTCACTCCAATCGGTAGTTTTTACTCTAAATTTCAATCCGGATTCTCTACTCCAGTCCACCTTGCCAGCTGGAGTGGATTAGGTACTCACTCCTCTCCTACTTCAGTAACAGTCTGGATCTGGCTATAGTAACGTTACAAGCGGGATTCTTCAAGCCACTAATCCGGATTGAAATTGTACTCTCGNCAGTCTGGATCTGGCTATAGTAACGTTACAAGCGGGATTCTTCAAGCCACTAATCCGGATTGAAATTGTACTCTCGACGCACTATATGGCTACCTCCACGAGTGTACCTTTAGCTGAACCTATAACCAAGAAGGAAGCGGGAAAAGCCGGCNGACGCACTATATGGCTACCTCCACGAGTGTACCTTTAGCTGAACCTATAACCAAGAAGGAAGCGGGAAAAGCCGGCATAATAACTGTAAAAATCTCTCGACAGAACAGCAGTTTAAACTTGTTACATTAATATTATGAANAAAAGCCGGCATAATAACTGTAAAAATCTCTCGACAGAACAGCAGTTTAAACTTGTTACATTAATATTATGAAATGCTATAGGGGAAACAGGAGTTAGGAACCACGTTCTTTATTGGTGGGCGAGGAAATACTATTGACGAGGGGGCGGGGCATTATTAATTGGCTCCGACTTGACCAGAGTGATTGGGAACACACCCTCATGGAGGGCGCGAACGTATACTCGCTTCGCACGGGTATGCGAGGTTTGCAGAGTAGAAAATTATTGTCTACATTTGTAGCCTATCATTAATTCTTTTGTTGAGACATAAAATAATAATCGTGAAAATTATTCAAATGGTGGACAATTACTTTAATTAAACCACAACATGAAATATATGACATCTAACTTAATATCTTTTTTGTACAAATCTCAGAATTAAATGAAAAATATCCCACAGTTCAAAGTAATTTATCATGTCATCAGATTGTCACGAGAACATTTTCTTGGTAATGTTGTGTGGTGTCCGTCCACAATTCAATATTATCTACAGAGATACAATTTAAAGTTAAAGCAGCTAAATGTTAAACAACTATTGCAAATGAACCAAGNATTCAATATTATCTACAGAGATACAATTTAAAGTTAAAGCAGCTAAATGTTAAACAACTATTGCAAATGAACCAAATGTAAAAGAAATTGGCACAATGTCACTTCTGTAACTTCAAGAAACACTTAATTTAAAACCAAGCTTTGTGTCAGTACCTATTTTTTTATTTTATACGAGTCAATATTTTAAGTAAAAGCCATATTGAATGTAATGTTTCAAATGATTTTTAATTTTTNATTCAATATTATCTACAGAGATACAATTTAAAGTTAAAGCAGCTAAATGTTAAACAACTATTGCAAATGAACCAAGTGTAAAAGAAATTGGCACAATGTCACTTCTGTAACTTCAAGAAACACTTAATTTAAAACCAAGCTTTGTGTCAGTACCTATTTTTTATTTTATACGAGTCAATATTTTAAGTAAAAGCCATATTGAATGTAATGTTTCAAATGATTTTTCATTTTTATCAAGTTATCACTTATACCATGTCAGGGAGCCATAAAATATCCTCAAAACAAAAATATAATTTTTTAACGACCATAAAATTTGATTTCACAGGTTTCTGGAAGCCAATTTAGAAAAATTACGAAAGGGTAGTCCTAAATAACATTTTCCGCTTACTGTCAAGGCAAATTTTTAACGGAATTGTGCATTCCTTTAGTGTCACACCACACTGAAACGTGCAAATTTCAGGCGTAAAGAACAGCTCAACATAAATGCATCAAGCTGGCAGAATATTTTCTCACATAGGAAAAAATATTATCTAGGACTTACGTGTCTTAGATTGTTTATATTCGCTTCCAAAGAACCTGTGGATTCCTATCAGTGTGTTTGGTGTTTATTTATGTATTATTTTCTAACATAGCCTAAAACTAAGAGGAGAGTCGGAGGTCCTGGGTAGGGAAGGACCTAACTGCGTCTCAGGGCTGAGCCTAGGAATCCAGGAAGGATTCTAACTGCAGGGCACATTCCACGGCCTTTCTGAGATTGGAACAATGGCTACCTCCTATGCTAACTTGTAACATGAACCACATAATGAAGGGGGACGGGCATACACACACTTGCACAGAAGATAATTGGAAAATCGCAGGCAGGTTTTGAAGAGGAAAGATTTCTACCAGAACAGGGTGCGTGAAAGACGTAAGACGTTAATTGGTGTAGGACGCCTTGCTAAGTAGTTGCAAGAACGAGCGACTCACAGTTCCAGACAACCGCCTTGTTGCCAGCTGCCGGTCTTCTGCAGCGTCCTCCACGACGGCCTGGACCCAATCTCACGTACGTCGGGCGCTTGTTGTCGTAATAGCGNTGCAAAATCGCAGGCAGGTTTTGAAGAGGAAAGTTTTCTACTAGAACAGGGTGCGTGAAAGACGTAAGACGTTAATAGGTGTAGGACGCCTTGCTAAGTAGTTGCAAGAACGAGCGACTCACAGTTCCAGACAACCGCCTTGTTGCCAGCTGCCGGTCTTCTGCAGCGTCCTCCACGACGGCCTGGACCCAATCTCACGTACTTCGGGCGCTTGTTGTCGTAATAGCGTCCTGCCGTGGCCGGCTGGATGCAGCGGCGCCCGATCTCTCTGCAGTACTGCCAACGCTGGCTGAAACCAGACAAGGACCACGGATAAGCGTCCTGCCACTCTTGTACCACCAAAATGCATTTCCGTGACTGCGTACCACAAACAATTGTCTTGCGATGATATCAAAAATTGTTGTGGACAATAACATCAACAAACATAGATAGGAGTATTTGAAATTCAGTCACGTATACTTTTAATGTAAAATTAACAAGGTGGCTGTCTTTTGTTTTGTTTACTCTCTGGTAACAAAAAAATGTAATGAGAGTTTTATTTATTCTTAGTTATTGATATTAAAAATAAGAAACTTACGATTAATTTCATATAATTTATTCAAGCCAAGATGAACTTGTTTTTTAACTAAACTTAGAGTATGTGATGTTTCTGGATTCTATATAATACACCTCAAAAATAGTTTTGTAACATCTTGTAGTTGTGGCTGTTCACGGTAAACTGAGCACTTTTGAAAGCCTGCTCAAGATATACTTGTATGCACGATGTGTATGTATCCTTCCACCAGTCGTGACATTAACACTGCCACGGGCCTCGCCACATTATTCATGCGTCAAACGAGTGAAACCGTGAAATTATTGTAATAGTAAATATTTTACAAATTTGTTCATTCTCACACTTACATGCATTTATTAAAAATAAAATCAATTATTTCAGTAATCTCCCTTATTGGCTCTTAAGACCTCGATATTAACAGCCTGCTAAATCTTTATGCTCATTAACTACACTCACTAAAATTCTGCATCAGTGTTAAGAACATGGAACGTGTCGTCTTTGGCAATTCCTACTGAAAATTACCTTGCCCCGGTTCCTGTAAGTTAGACGCCTATTTCATTTCTTAGCGTAGTATCATTATTTATGAACTTATTTAAAACGGTTTATAATTGTCTTACTTCTGTTTTTGGGAATGAAACACGTTTTAGAGTAATTTTATAATTCATAAAGTTCGTAGTAAAATAAAATAAATAGTTGCTTTCAGTTTCGACTTTAAAATTTAGGCGTTAAAATAAACAAATAAACGATCTTGTGATATTGTCTTGACTCATTTCCCACCAGAAGAAAACGTTATGCATTTGGAACGTTGAAAACGTATTTGCTTTTAACGCGAAACTAATAAAAAAATTATTTGTGGGTGCACTCTTGACGCAACAAAAAACCAATACATGGGTTAGAGGAACTTTAAAAAAAAGGGGGGGGGGGAGAAAGCTGGTATATCTATAGGACGAAAGGATTGTATAGTATGGCGCTACTGAATGTCGGACCCCTCACCACCTCCCCTCCTCATCACTATTCAAGGTCATGAAGGAAGTGTGAAGCGGGGACGAGATTTACTCAACAAGGAGATGTGAAATATGGCTCCAGCTGCAGGTTCTACAACAACAACAACTACAAAAACAACACGAGGTACAATGTATAGTCCATTCCGGTTTTCCAACTTTTCTGAAGCCCCTGCTAAAGTTCTACTTCCAGGATATTCTTCAGCCTCATGCAAACCAAAATAGAATGAGCCTAGAAAATTACACCAAATGACAACGCACCGTATTCGTGCACACTTAGTGTAATAATATTTTGAGTAAGAACTATTTCTTACGAGGCATTACCACCACACCAAATATAAGGTACTTATATAATATATGTATACAAGCTTGTAAATACTTTGCATTTTTAGAAAAAAAAATANAGAACTATTTCTTACGAGGCATTACCACCACACCAAATATAAGGTACTTATATAATATATGTATACAAGCTTGTAATACTTTGCATTTTTAGAAAAAAAAGAATCACGTCATGCATGGGGTTATTTTTCAAAAGTTTGACTCAAGAAGTGCGAAGAAACCGATAATAGACTACAAACACATGGCTGGGACTTACCTGAGCGCTGGACAGTAGCACAGAAGCGGCGGCCACAGCAGGAGCAAGATGATGACCAGAGTCATCACCGTTCTCATGGCTGCTTTAATCAAAAAACTCTCCTCAGAACTTCTAACTTCAATAACCTCTCTCGCTTTCTCTACGTAACTTCGCTTACTACCAACTTCTCTCGCTTTATCAACGTAACTTCACTTACTACCACCTCGGAAACAAATGTGACCGGAGTCCTTTGTTGGCAGCTATTTATACCCGAGGTCTCCATTGTTGCTAGGACTGCGTTCAGTTTTTGTGTTGTTTGCAAAGAGTAATATTTTAAGACGTAGTAAGAATTTTCGAGAAGTCTAGTAGTGATGCCAGTAAAGTGTTTTTTTGTCTTGTAGCCCCGTCCACAACTTGTTATGGATCGTGAGAACTATATATAGAATGGTTTTATATGATTTTATGTACCCACCCGTAATTTCTGTGGGATGCTTGACTTTGAAATTAATTACTTCATAACATTGTGTTTTCTTAATTAAAAAAACAATAGCTTGAAAACATAGACTTAGGAAGGGATTTGGGGGAGGGGGATGGGGCAAATCTAAGACACCATAAACAAGTTGTAGTATATTTCTCTAATCGAGAGAAATGAATTAATACTAGCATCGAGGAAATTACCATTATGATACATTTAGTGCAGTGTAGAGAAACAAACAAAAGAAAGAAGCCCAGAATAGATTATCCTGCTTTTTAAGTTCATTTTATTCAATTCAGCGTGTTAATTTCATTTATATGTATTAATATTAACTCAAATTAGCGATGAGTGCGAAACAGTTTGTAACCTAATTTGCAAAAAAAAATACCATGAACGAGTCACGCGAATACAACAAATATTGCCACACAGTGTAGTCAGTCCGACATGTTGCATGTAATGCGGTTTGCTTGCGTGGATGTGCAACTAGTGGGCATACATGTCACTCCATCATTCATAGCCGCAAGACGTCGAAGAAGGCCTTAGTGTCAGAGTGAGCTGTGTGAGTCACAGAGACACGTTCAGTGACGACGCCTCATGGGGCATGCTACGGCGCGTTCGATTAAAGACTTTGCCCAGCCGGTTGAGTTTGAGGGAGCCCTCATCTTTGACCTCTGAGAGAACACTTTATGACGCACGACAAACTTAAAAATATATACATATGTTTGGAACCTACACATGTATAGGAAGAAAATTTTTTTTCTCTGGCTTGTTCCTAAACAAACATATGGAAAGCTAGCACGGCTGTATGGGGAGGAGAAATAAACTTTAGCATTCTTGCACTTTCTCTGTGCGCATATACACCGGAATGCCAATCCCAAAGTATTTGTGGATGACATTTTATATTCCCCTCGGATTAAAAAACTGTTGGAATTATCTTTACGGGCAATGGTTGATTGAGATATTTTACTGCCTATAGGATGGAAATTATTTTTCCAGTTGCTTATAAACAGTATATATACATACATATATAAGTGTGTGTGTATATACACAGATTTGAAACTTGAAAAAAAAACCGTCGTTTCGGACTTATACAATTTTTTTTATTTGATTGTGCTTTCCATTCAGGTTTTCTGAAAGCTGGTCATCTATGTCTTGACAGGTGGGCCATCGGGAACGATACTATGCTTACATCATGACTCGAGGCAGGGAAATGGTCTTCACTCAGTTTTGAGTTATTCAGGCCATCATTACTTATCAAAAAAACGCACGAGATTTCGTCAAGAATTAAGAAAAGGCAACATTTTAACTCGGCGAATTAAAGTTTTTCAAGGAATAAAAGTAGCTTTGATAGTAAACTGTTATGGGTGCAGAAGCTGAAAGAAAGAAAGAGAAAAGGATAAAAGGGATTGAAAGAGAGTGAGAGAGAAATGTTTCTCCACGGTTTCGCACAACTCTCGATGCACAATCCCAGTACGAATTTTAAAATCCGATTGATTTTTATTTTTTTAAATATAATTTTTTAATAACTAAATTTAAAAAATCCAGGGAATATATTCTGTCTCTGTTATTTCCTAAATATGTTTTCTTCGTTTGTTAAAAATNACTAAATTTAAAAAATCCAGGGAATATATTCTGTCTCTGTTATTTCCTAAATATGTTTTCTTCGTTTGTTAAAAAGAAATTCACCTTGCTGTTACACTTAGCTTTAAAAAAATATTTATTTAATGAGTATAAAAATCATTGTAAGCAGAAATTTACACTGTATACATTTTATGTTTAGGTGCTCTGCTGGATGAAAAAAATTCTTAAATCGGATTGTGAATACAGATATCGATTTGGCATACCATATGCTTATAAAAGTAATATGGCCGTCGGCTGCCCAGAAACATAACGTATATGCTGAAGGGTTAGTGTACGTAACGCTGAGCTCCTTCGGGTAGCCCAGCAATACTGAGTCGAGCCTCAGCAAGTGAGCCTCACTTCCCCATTTGAAATACATTGCCCCATTAGCCCCACATACACACTACTCGCGCGGTTTCCTTCCTGGAAGCGCTCCAAGCGTATGCTGGGTTGGTGCCCTACTACAGCCACGCCTGGTGCCTTTCCCGCTCCTACCTCTCTCAACAACTTGCTACGTCTCTAATGGCCTCGCTGTCGACGAGATTTTAAGATCTACTTGTAGTCTGTTCGCTGTTTTTTTAACAGTTTTTGAATCAAAACTTTGAAAATTTACTCCATGTGTGACGTGTGTGTTTGTCTCCAATATGCCATGTATCACAAGCGTTTTATACTTGTGTTAATATAAAAGTATTTTATTGTTTGTTGAACTGAACTTTTAATTATACTTCATTTATAAATTATAATGTTTCACTTATAGTAACACGAATGAAAACATAGAGAAAAGTGGTGGATTAGTAATGACTAGTAAGAAACATTTCTTATGCATAACATTAAAGTGAGCGCGCAGGAATGCGGCGCGTTGTCCCTATGATGTAGTTTTATAGACCTAGTTAAGCTTTGTTTGCATGAGCTGGAGGAATATCCTAACAGTATAACTTCAGCATGGCTATAGAGATGTCGGAAGTAACTGTGAATGGACTGTACCTACCAGTAGCACAATCTGGAGCACAGGATGGAGATGGTCCCCCAGCATGTTGAGATACTGCTGTACTGCGATCCTCCCACGCAGTAATAAGAAGTTTCCCAAGACAACGCCAATATATCGCACCCCACACTATCACAAAGCCCCCTTCGGCGGGAATATGACGGGCTTCTTTGGACCGCCACCCAAGCATGAACACACCCCAAGTATAAATTATGCAAATGCAAATTCATCAGACNTTCTTTGGACCGCCACCCAAACATGAACACACCCGAAGTAGAAATTATGCAAATGCAGATTCATCAGGCCGGATAGTCCCTATGCTGTTGTGTCCAGTCTCTGTGTTCTAGAAACAGTTCTGACCACTTCAAAGTATTACGCAATGTCGCCTGCGATTTTGGAAAAACTCCTCTGCTACCAATCTACGAAGAATGCAGTTCCCGTTGTGCAGTTTTCGCTGGTACCGGCTCTGGGTACAGATGTTCATTTCGGAGACTAGCTGGCCATCGTTGTCTTGTGCTTTAAGACCACCGTCTTCTTCAACATTCTTCTATCATCATTCTATCCTTCCTCAACATCCTTCAACATCATTCCTGACATGACGGATTGCCATGTTTTACGCATGCTATAATAACAGGTCACGCAGTGTTCCTTGTAGCACTCACAACGTTGGCTATTTTCGTCACTGAATATCCAGCAAAGCACGTTTCAACAATCACGCCTTTATAGCAGTGAGATAGATTGGACATAAAGGCGTTTACCTGCTAGCACAAAGTTCACATAAAACACGCACGACGTTTGCTGACAGACTGGTACCTCCGCCTTCACGGACACTGGCTGGTAAATATGTGATCTGGTTGGCTTGGCAGTACTGCAAGGACGAGTATTCATTAATTTGAAAGGTTGATTCCAAATGGCCTCAGCGAACACGAATAAGGTACTATGACATCAAGATGTGCGCATTGCGAGTGGAGAACATGGTTGTTGCGAACTCCTACAGTAGTAGACTAAGTAGCGACGTATAGACGCGCCTTCGGACCTGCGCGTCATCCAACAACCGGTATCCGCATTGAGTTGAGTTGAGTTGAGAGATTTGGGTGTCTCTTAATAACATCGGGGTGTTGAGAGTCGACGAGGGTGAAATGAGTGAGAATGGAACAGCGTCGGAATGTAAGGGCTGGGGAAATTGGAGGTTCCCGAGAAAACCCGCTGACCAGTGGCATCGTCCGGCACGATACCCACTTGCCAAAATCCGGGAGTGACCCGGCTTGAACCCGGCTTGTCCTTCTGGAAGACGAGCGTCTAATCGCTTAGCGGCCCTGTGTATCGGCGTGTTTCATACTCGCCACCCCAGTCTGCATCATTTCCGGTGCTTCGCATCCCCGTTTGACGTCGGCCGGACTTAAAGCGGGGTGCTGGCAGTTGCACAGCCTTTGGGCTCTAAGGTAGATGGGGGGTCGGTGATGAAGTTACCACGTCACGCCCATGCTCGATAGACACGATTCTCATTCACTTTACTCGCTTATTAGGAGCCGATTTACGTTGTGAAAACAGTTATGGGCTGTCTTTGGTTATTTGAGAACTTTTGAAATCAACGTCTGCTACTCGACTGATGGGCGGGCGTGGCTAGCCACTACAGCTGGGCAGCAGGGACCGGTGGCCGGGAGTTCTGGCTACTATGACGTCACACGCTCCTGCCTGCACCGCTGTAGCTGGCCATATCTCACAAACGGTACCTCGGATTTCCACCCGACAAACACCGCCCTTCTTATTTCACTTTTCCCTTTCATTTAAAAACAACTTTATTTTTGGGTGAACTGTTCCTTTAAATACGAGTTTAGGGAGCCACTCTCATGTTATATTTATAAATTTTTCTTTAGAAGTATTAGGGAAATATTGTTAAAATGATTTCATTTGTTGTCCCTTGAGACAGCATATCTGAGCAACATCCAGAGAATGGCTGTGCTCATATAAAAAGATAATGTAGCAGTCATTCTTCAGAGTATTCACAAGTGAATCACACAATAACCGTATGGTGACAGTTTACTCCTACTGAACCTTCGTATTGTTGGAATTTTTAGTTGGACACCACATCGCCTTTGGGAAAGATAAGCGTCTGCAACAATTTTTTGCTGGCTCTACCTGCGAACATCTAACTGGATTCAGTGGACACTGTTATACAGCTGTCCCATTGTGCAGTTCAGCAGGTGGCCTTTCGAAGATCAGAGCACGAGGTTTAACAAACTTCTCCAGCCCTGCAAAAAAACTAACGCGATTACAGATGTATTTGCGATACTGAGGTAGGCTTCGTTTATCATGATTTCAACGACATAGGTGTTCACAAATTTAGTTCCATTTGGCAATTGCCGTACCCATTAAAATAATATTTTGTGTGTTTAGTAAATGATTAATAAGACTATATATACAAAATGGTTTTCGTAATTATTCATGGTAATTAAAATTTGTTATTCATAAATTTGTTTTATTTTAGAACATTTCATGAAACAGATGTTATAATATATGCGCACAAGTAGATAAATTTTTCCGATCCGTTGACAAGGGCTGGGGGTTGTGACTCTTTGGTCATCTTGTCGCCATCTTGTATGACGCTGCTACCGCAATTTTTTTTCCAATGGCTATTTTTTATCCATCCAACAGTTTGTTTAAATCAAAAATTTTGTTGTTCTACTAATAGGCAACTTATTTCCATTTATTATTTGTTTATATTCACTGTCAGTTGCAAGGGGGCACACCAGTAGTTCGCCTACAATATGTGTTTATGGAGAAAGAAGCTAGAATGCGCTGGTGCCGATCTCGCTCGGCCATGTTGGTTCTACAGTTGGTCACTAGAGATGCTTTTAATTTTGAAAAGCTCAATATATCATCAGGAGAAGGGCCGGATCGAACTGCCGAACTTTGGATCAGCCTGCAGATGCCTTAGACCACTCGGCTATGAGTAATACTGTGTGCAGGGGACGAATAAATATTTTTTCATGGTTATTCTAATGCGTTAGCAATAATTGTTATTAATTTTTTTGACTATCCAAGACTTATAAAGACCAGCAATAAGATTTTTTTTTCATATAGTCATAAACATGTAATAAGAATTTTTCATATAGTCATAATTATTTTTTAAGTTTCTAAGTACATTTTTAAGTGTTTTCTTTTTTTTAATATTATGTAAAGGTGTGCCTAAGAAATAAAACATATTTTGATGACATTTTTTATTATTAAATTTTTATTTGCATAGAATTTTTTTATATTAAAGACATTTATTTTTCTTGTGCTGGTTATCCATCCATCTGTTTTTGGAACTGGTCATCCATCCTTCGGTTTGGAACTGGCATAATTGTTGGCATCGCCCTCCCAATTTACTACCCGCATGGTTGCTAAAGCAGCCATCTGTGCAGGTCTCCGGCTGGAGACGGAGCAATACAGTACACTCTTACAGCTACAGAGATATAAAACATATATTTTGAATCACTATGGTGCTGCAAGAATGAGCTGTATAGGCAGGTTACAACACCGAAAATTATATCAACCTAGGACAAAAGAACACCTTGGACAGAAGTCAAAATTTTACATACATACAACACCATATGCTTATATTGGATAGAAATACTAATACACTTATCTTATTTTCTTAATTTCTACCCAATATGACCATCTGATATTGTATGAAACTTTTTTAAATTCTCATATCCATACACTGAGGTGACAAAAGTCATGGGATTGCAATATGCAAATATGCAGATGCCATAGAATCGCGTACAAAATGTATAAATGGGCCGTGCATTGGTTGGGCTTTCATTTGTAGTCAAGTGATTCACGTGAAAATATTTCTGACGTGATTTTGGCCGCACGACGGGAATTAACAGACTTTGAACGCGGAATGGCAGTTGGAGCTAGACGCGTGGGACATTCCATTTCGGAAATGGTTAGGGAATTCAACATTCCGAGATCCACAGTGTCAAGAGTGTGCCGAGAATACCTAATTTCAGGCATAACCTCCCACCATGGACAACGCAGTGGCCGACCGCCTGCACTTAATGACCGAGACCAACGACGTGTGCGCAGAATGGTCAGTGTTAACAGACAAGCAACACTGCGTGAAATAACCGCAGGAATCAATGTGGGACGTACGACGGACGTGTCCGTTAGGACAGTGCGGCGAACTTTGGCTGTACTGGGCTATGCCAGCAGAAGACCGACTCGAGTGCCTTTACTAACAGCACGACATCGCCTGCAGCGCCTCTCCTGGGCTCGTGACCATATCGGTTGGACCCTAGACGACTGGAAAACCGTGGCTTGGTCAGATGAGTCCCGATTTCAGTTGGTAAGAGCTGATGGTAGGGTTCGAGTGTGGCGCAGACCCCACGAATCCATGGACCCAAGTTGTCAACAAGGAACTGTGCAAGCTGGTGGTGGCTCCATAATGGTGTGGGCTGTTTTTACATGGAATGGACTGGGTCCTCTGGTCCAACTGAACCGATCATTGACTGGAAAGGGTTATGTTCAGCTACTTGGAGACCACTTGCAGCCATTCATGGACTTCATGTACCCAAACAACGATGGAATTTTTATGGATGACAATGCGCCATGTCACCGGGCCACAACTGTTCGCGATTGGTTTGAAGAACATTCTGGACAATTCCAGCGAATGATTTGGCCACCAAGATCGCCCGACATGAATCCCATCGAACATTTATGGGACATAATCGAGAAGTCAGTTCGTGCACAAACTCCTGCACCGGCAACACTTTCGCAATTATGGACGTCTATAGAGGCAGCATGGCTCAATATTTCTGCCGGGGACTTCCAACGACTTGTTGAGTCCATGCTACGTCGAGTTGCTGCCTTTGCCGGGCAGAAAGAGGTCCGACACGGTATTAGGAGGTATCCCATGACTTTTGTCGCCTCAGTGTATGGTATTGTCAGTATTCCACCATCCAATATCCGCTATGATGATTACATGAAAAAGAAATGAAAGATACAAAAATGGAACGGAAGGATTAATGTCCATGTTGCCTCGTAATATAAAACACGAAACTCACATTTAAAGAAGTATTTTAATGGTTTTATTAGTTTATAAGTTATTTCACTTTATACTCGTCATTTAACTGTCATTTGATACACACTGTCTAACTAATCCATCTGTCAAAAAACAAATAATTAAAAAACATTTTGAAGTTTTAAACTACATCAAGAGTTGTGAAGTGAGCACATTCGTAAGTACTATTTGTTTTAACAATCTTAATGTTAAGAATTAAACAAAAATTGAAAAGAAAGGACATACATAGATATGATGGAAAATCGCTAACATTTTTTGAGTCAACATAANAATTAAACAAAAATTGAAAAGAAAGGACATACATAGATATGATGGAAAATCGCTAACATTTTTTGAGTCAACATATTATCTATAACACTCTACCTAGTTTATTCTTTCATAATTAGTACTCTACCATTTTTTAGGGCTTTTAAAAAACGTGCAACATATCATCAATAACACTAGTTTATTCGTGATTGGATGAACAAGTTTTTGACTCGGCTAAGTTGCTTGCAGACCAATCACAAACGTTCTGCCTCATTGGTCCAGTGAAAATAGGTAGTATATGCATACATGCATGGCAGCCAATAAGGAAATAAAACTGTCGGACATGTATAGAGTATGTTAAATCGTAGCAATCAGTCAACTTTTCCCAAGATGAACCACCATCTCAAGTCATGTGTCACAAGTGCTTTATACTTGTGTTTACATAAAAGTACATAATTTTCTATAAAAATTTAACTTTGGATACATCTACTCATATTATAAAACTCAACGTCTCTCTGTCTGTCTGTTAATGCGATTACCGCTCGAGAACCATTTATCCTAATTACGTTTTTTTTAATTCATAGCTATGTTCTCTGGCCAGGTTTTAGTATATATTTTGTAACGTAAAGTAACATAAGGAATAAGCAGTGAAGATAATAGTGAATCAAGTCGGAAAAAAGTTTGCCGGCAGCGCACACTCTTGCAATATGCTGTCTAAACCGTTAAATAAGGAACAATATAATGTAGTAAAGAATTGTGTAGAATAAAATAAACCTAAAAAAAAAACTAAGCGACAGCGTATATCTATCTATAACAGAGAAATACTAAACAATAATTCTGTAGTCCACACGAGCGGAGCCGAGGGCACAGCTAGTTTTATACGTAAATTATGATATTTCATTTAGAATTGTTATGAATAAAGACAGAGATAAATTAAGTGTGTTGGTAATATCTAGTAAAAAATAGTTTTTATACAAAATATGATTACACAGAGTGCGCATGGTCTAATTTCCTAAGCTTTGTAGACACAAGGCGGAGGAATAGGCTGTAGGTATAACTTTGGCAGGGCTTGAGAGAAGTTGTCAGTAACCGTGAATGCACTGTAGCGTGTGTAGTGCAGTGTTGCGGCGGCATGACCGGCGCTGATGTTGCAGTGCGCAAGGTGGCGGAGAAGATGCTGTCGCAGCTGGAGGCGTGCAGGAAGAAGGACGTCGTCATGCGGGGCATGCTCCAGGTGATCCACGACGTCGCCCGCGACGACCTCAGTATATACGTAGACTACTGCGCCTACCAGAACTGCCGCACCAGGACCCTCGACAGACTTGTGTGAGTGCGCCGGCCTCCTTCCCCCCGTCCAGCGGGTCTTTGACGTACATCATTATTATTTTGGTCGAATGAAGAATAAGTCGAGCGTACAACTATTATTATGTATTTTACATGTCTGTAAAATAAAGTTGAAAATACAAATAACTTCTGTATTATTAGTTTATTTTTATCCCTGCTTATATTAGGCTGTTCAGGAGAAACGTGTAAGACTTATCTGAGGCACATGTGCATCGAATATGTTATTCATTTTAGCATCACATACACATTTTTATTATGGTCGTACGCAGTGCCTTGATATGTATAAATACCTGTAAACTGAGATGATATAAGAACTTCAAATANGTACGCAGTGCCTTGATATGTATAAATACCTGTAAACTGAGATGATATAAGAACTTCAAATATATGTATGTACATTCTTAGTGTACACATTGGCATGGATTTATGTGAAAATTTGGTAATTTTAAAAAGAAATATGAGAACTTTGTAATTTTTTTTTTGGCGGATAAGTGTTATGTGATTAAGGATGAAAAGACTCTACGAGAATTTTATATAAATTTTTATAGTTATCACGAGATACTTGGAAAGCAACTATAAAAATAACTACTTTCCTTATAGTTGCCGGTGGTAAGTTTGAATATGTTTATACAGGCAGCTGCACGACCTTGGTAAAAGCTCAAATGTTATTCATTCTCGGCAGGAGTCAGTTTGACAGTAGTCTGTGTGTATGAGTATCTGCTTGAAGGTGATGCAGGCCTCTGATGGTGTGAAATCCAATACTGAGTATACGTCTATATGCACGGCTTATTCGATTATCCCATCATTAGTTGGTAAAACAGTGTTGCTGTTGTAGCAAGACTTTTTAGAGATAACTGAATGTGTGTGAAGAGTACTCGTACGATAGGACTTCCCTCCGAACTGCTACAATATGATTGGTGTGGTACACCATTTATTAGATGCAGTAATTTTGAATATGCATTACAAGATATGTAAAGGTTGTGTTATATTGTCTTGATTGGTATGGTTGAAATATTTTTGTAGGTATTATTGATAGAAACTGTCTCATAACACGGTCGTATCAGTTTTTCTTTTGGTATGATTTTTTCATACGATATGGTTGACAAACATTTGGTTCTAAATTTTTTTTTTTCGCAGGAAAGTCTGNTTTTGGTATGATTTTTTCATACGATATGGTTGACAAACATTTGGTTCTAAATTTTTTTTTTTCGCAGGAAAGTCTGGTTGGTTTTGTTCTGATAATACGGCCAGAGGATATTGTCAGATGAAATTATGTATATTTATGGTCTGTTAGTATTATTAGTCACAATGATTGCTTGAAACATTTTGGTTCAATGGTTGATACAACTCGCTGGTATGGTTTGTTGGTTTGCTGGTATTGCATGAAGATAAGGGTTTGCAAATTACTGGTGTGATGTAGTCGGCAAGTGTCGCTGATTAGAATGTTTTCGGCTGGAACATTTGATTTGCTCGTCTGGTGGTATGACCTATTAATGTGACATTTTAAAAACAAATCACAACATGTGTATTTTAGGAAAATGATATTTATAAATGTAGAATAGTTAACCGAGTGAAACGGCAATAGCATCGAAGGTGATACTACACTCAGTNGAAAATGATATTTATAAATGTAGAATAGTTAACCGAGTGAAACGGCAATAGCATCGAAGGTGATACTACACTCAGTGAGAATTGGGCCAAAGGCAGGGAAAACAATAAAATTTGAGCGACTGATATCAGTGCTATATAACTAAAATATGGTGGCTGAATTTCACCGATTGGTTTGTGAGTCTCACTGAATGTCAAGCATTCCACTCCCATAAGTCACTTGTTCTCAGTTCATCTGCTTGATTTGCCAGTCGGCAGTAGCTTATCAAATGACTTTCAGTGAACGTTATTTTACTGATTTGGGTTTAGTGCATACCGACGTACAAAATGCTAGAAACACAGTCGTAGTGGACTTGTACTAACAGCACTGTCTCGTTAGATACCACATCTTTAGTCCATATACAAAATATACTCAGTAAGTGTATTACGTCTTATAACCTGTAGGGCATACGATTTAAATTTATTTATACATTTTAGTTTTTTTCAAACATAGGTTCAAACGCGATTATCATCTCAGGCTATGTGCCTGGTCTATATTACTTAACGCTTAATTTATCATTTGAGAAAATCGCTGACGTTATGATGCAATGTTGTTATTAAACAAAATCTGTATTATACTTTTAGTTATGTGGAGTTTATTACACTTAAATAACATGATTGCAAATGAAAGCGGCAAGATAATATCTGCAAATTTATCAGGTAAGTAAGGGTTTACAATTTTAGATATTGGTACATTATTTGATGATAACTCACAAATAAATTAAAACTGAAACATTTAAGTATGACTGAGAAAAGAAAACATGGAGACGGGGAAAAAAAATCTACACTGAAGTTTTGTTTATTGTGATTAAATAACTTTTATGCTAAAACCTTTTGACATGTAACAGTGAAATTCTAAACATACTTAAAAAATTATAATCATAGAGCAAGAAAGGTCACTGAGTTCACAGTTGCACTTAAATGTACTGAATATTTATTATTTTCATGTCTCCAGTTATTCGGAATGATTGTTAGGAAATTCTCATGCAGAGCTTCTTTTTCATTTAAATGTGTTCAAAAATGTGCACAATTTTGGAGGAAAAATAATGCAATTTTTAAAATTCGATGTGGCAGTGAATTGGTCTATTCAGAGATTTGAATGTTTAAATCGAACCAATTTGCCGAATGTTGGTATCCTTACTAAATATCGACGATCAGTATTTGGTTACAATTTTTTTAGTCAAACAGTTTATTGTTATGTGGGCGAGTCTTTTAGAGTTGTGACTTGTCACAGCTTCCGATCCGTCTCCCCGTTCTCGATGTTCCTAGAAAGCTGCAGTTTCATACGTTGACAAACAACTGGGGAGTTCAAGCAACTTTCATGACGGTTTTAGTAGGCTTGGCCTCATAACGGCTTTCGCGAGGTAGAATATAGGCTGTTCACGGTAAAGTGAGCACTTTTGAGGGCGTAGTTTATTTTTCCTTTCAGCCACATTTTACACTTTAACAACCTTTTTAATTAAATATTGTCATGTTAGTAACAAACACAGTGCGTATATTCCACCGCACTCAGAAGTTAAGGTCTACGTCTAAAATAAAATATATCTATTGACAATTATTCCAAATGAGAGGGCTTTTTGAAAGTGCTCACTTTACCGCGAATGGCCCATACCAAACAGATTGTTTCGACTGTCTGATTCAGAATTAACTGCAGCGCCTGACCTCGTTTTGCGACGGGGGTAGGTGTACGGGGCTTTCCAAGCTATTGTTTCAAGTCCTAATTGCTTAGTATAAAAAATATATAACATTTCAATTTAATTTTTTTAATGTTCAATGTAAAATATGCCACTTGGGACCTGGAAGCAAGACAATGCATTATTTTCACCTTAGTCGCCAAATGTTTCAAATTATAATATGTAGTATGTGAGCGAATTGGTATGCTAGTCGCAAACATATTATTTAACTATAAACTAGTTTCTAAAATAATAAAGGAAGGGGCTATGCCTGCAGCTGAGTCGGTCATCAATGCAAACCTTACAAAATTTAATATTATAATTATTTTTAAATTACTATAAATTTGATTGGAGTAAATCTACAACTACAATGAATAGGAGATTTATGTTTTTGTAATAGAATATGCTTTTTTTTTGTGTATGTTTAAGTAAGATTATTTTTGCCTGATAAGCAATGAAAAAAAATGTGATCCATTTTAGTTTATAACATGGATTTCAGTATTTAATATATTTACATTTACTTTCAATATAAATTATATTCTTGCCAAATTTCTTCCACCTCAAACTTATTTTGTAAATTTTGATGTGTAAAAAGACAAATATTTTAAAAATCTTCTAGTTATCTGCATGCAACTAGAGCTAGATGGGAAAATCCCACAGGAAAAATAATGAGCAGCACACGAGTCTGAACACGCGACCTATGAAATGCGAGTCCCCTCGGTAGTCTTAAGTGCAACGAGAAAATTCTGCTACATCGTACACTTTGTATTTTGATACAAGGATTATAAATACCAAAATACAACAACTAAAGTCATTTCCAAAAAATACATAGNGTACACTTTGTATTTTGATACAAGGATTATAAATACCAAAATACAACAACTAAAGTCATTTCCAAAAAATACATAGTTCATTATTCACCAATATATATTCTACACTTTTCACATTACAACTTCCAAATAAAATTAGTTTTTAGTAAAACTTATTTTTAAATATAATGTCTTCTAAAATTGCATTATAGGTAAGTACAAATTATTTTAACAGCATTCAGTCTTCAAAGAGTATATTACAAGTCCGGAATAAAAAGAGGATTTTAGGCTAACCCATGTATTTGCCTTGAAAACATTACTTCTTTAAACATCNTTACAAGTCCGGAATAAAAAGAGGATTTTAGGCTAACCCATGTATTTGCCTTGAAAACATTACTTCTTTAAACATCATATTACATTTTCAAAATAAAATAATTTTTACTAAAACTTTGTATAGGTTGTTAAATGTTAACTGCGCACTTTTGAAAGCCCTGCTTAAGATCTGTTTGTATGCACATTATGTATCTTTCCGCAATATGTAAATTTAACATTGCCATGGGCCAGATCACTTTATTTATGCATGGGTTAAAGAGAAAGTCGGAAATTATTATAAAAGTAAATATTTTACATATTTCCTTATAGGGTATTTTCAGTGTAGAGATGAATTCGATTATTGATTAACACAGAACTAGAGGATTTTTTGAATGAAATAGTATGTATATGTGAGATATATCTGTTAATTTAATAGCAAGTGCGATGACCTGATGGGCTTGGCCTCTAACAAGTGAGTGTATTTCAAGTCAAGCGATGTCTTAACAGGGCAGCGAGGCCATTTGCTGGCTGCGTATAGGACACCAGGACAAGGATGGCAGGCAATTGAGACTATCAAGGAGAGGGTTAATAGATTAAAGGACAGGCAATGGGTTGTTGTAGCAGGAGGTCTGAAATTGCCAGGTGTGAGATATGGCTAGAGGGCGCAGAAGGGATGGGCAGCATGATGTAGAGAATGGCAGCGCAGTTAGTCAACAGAGACTTGGTCCAGGTAGTAGAAACACCTACGAGGTGGAATGAAGAGGGTGTTGGGTCAGTGCTGTATGTGGTGTTGGTCAGACCTGGGAATACTGAAGCTGGTGCAATAGTATTCGATGGCATAAACGATCATGATATCCCTGTTGTGGAAATTGGGCTTGGCAAGATGAGGGAAGAGCAAACGGCAGATAGGTTGGTGTGGCAGTATGGGAAAGGAGACAAGAGAGCAAAAAAATATTCCTGGTAGATAGGTTTAAAAAGTGGTCTATGGAGGAAAGCATTAAAGAATTATGGGAAGAATTTAGAAGAATAATAGAGGTTATGTTGGAGAAATTTGTGCCAAAGAAAAAATTATGGTCTGGCGTAGATCCACCATATTACGGACAGGAAGTTAAAAAGATGAAAAGGAATTGTAGAAAATTACATGCCAAGTGGAGAAATGAAGGGATGATCAAACAGGCAAAGAATATATTTTTAGGGAAGATGGTGGAAGAAGGAAAAGAAAAGGAATTGTGGGGGGGGGGAATTTTTTAGGCATGTTCAGAAGGTCGGGTAAGGAGAGGAAGGGATCCCTCTGCTTAAAGAGAGAGATGGCAACACTGCGTCAAATGACCGAGAAAAATCTGAGATTCTGCAAAGCCAGTAATTGTAAGTGTTTGAGACAAAAGAGGATTGGAATAGGGAGGCTAATATGGTTTGGGGGTTGTTTAGTAAGTTTACGATGAGGGAGATGGAGATAGAAATGGTAATCAGAGGGTTGAGGAGCAGTAAGGCAGTGGGACCAGACGGGATAGGGAATGCAGCACTTAAGTTTGGTGGGAGAGGGTTAGTGAAATATNTTAGTCAACAGAGGCTTGGTCCAGGTAGTAGAAACACCTACGAGGTGGAATGAAGAGGGTGTTGGGTCAGTGCTGTATGTGGTGTTGGTCAGACCTGGGAATACTGAAGCTGGTGCAATAGTATTCGATGGCATAAACGATCAAGATATCCCTGTTGTGGAAATTGGGCTTGGCAGGATGAGGGAAGAGCAAACGGCAGATAGGTTGGTGTGGCAGTATGGGAAAGGAGACAAGAGAGCAAAAAAATATTCCTGGTAGATAGGTTTGAAAAGTGGTCTATGGAGGAAAGCATTGAAGAATTATGGGAAGAATTTAGAAGAATAATAGAGGTTATGTTGGAGAAATTTGTGCCAAAGAAAAAATTATGGTCTGGCGTAGATCCACCATATTACGGACAGGAAATTAAAAAGATGAAAAGGAATTGTAGAAAATTACATGCCAAGTGGAGAAATGAAAGGATGATCAAACAGGCAAAGAATATATTTTTAGGGAAGATGGTGGAAGAAGGAAAAGAAAAGGAATGGGGGGGAAATTGTTTAGGCATGTTCAGAAGGTCGGGTAAGGAGAGGAAGGGATCCCTCTGCTGAAAGAGAGAGATGGCAGCACTGCGTCAAATGACCGAGAAAAATCTGAGATTCTGCAAAGCCAGTAATTGTAAGTGTTTGAGACAAAAGAGGATTGGAATAGGGAGGCTAATAGGGATTGGGGGTTGTTTAGTAAGTTTACGATGAGGGAGATGGAGATAGAAATGGTAATCAGAGGGTTGAAGAGCAGTAAGGCAGTGGGACCAGACGGGATAGGGAATGCAGCACTTAAGTTTGGTGGGAGAGGGTTAGTGAAATATTTGGAGATGCTGTTTAGCAAGTCCTTAAAATAAGGTAAATTGCCACAAGGTTGTAAGGCTGCATTGATGGTCCCAATAGACTAGTAAGGGGGGAGGGGGTGACTTGGCAGCTACAGACCTGTGAGTCTCACATCGAGTAGAGGAAAGGTAATGGAGAGGCTGGTGGTTCAGTATGTGGTGAATGTTATGAACAAGAGGAATTGGTTGGAGGAGTCANTAATGGAGAGGCTGGTGGTTCAGTATGTGGTGAATGTTATGAACAAGAGGAATTGGTTGGAGGAGTCACAACATGCTTTCAGGAAAGGACCCTCATGTGAGATGCAGCTGGCTAGGCTGTTAGAGAATCAGGTGCAGGCAGTTGATGAGGGGNCCCTCATGTGAGATGCAGCTGGCTAGGCTGTTAGAGAATCAGGTGCAGGCAGTTGATGAGGGGAAGCAGGTGGATTCCAGCTTCATTGATTATGAAAAGGCATTTGATAAGGTGCCCGATGGGACTTTGATGAAGAAAGTGGATGAACTGACACCAGACAAGTGGGTAGTGGAATGGATTGGGGACTTCCTCAGGAGGCGAAGAGAGAGGTGAAAGTGGGGGAGGCAATATCAGAGGAAGATGAAGCTACGTCAGGGGTGCCGCAGGGAAGCGTGGTGTTGGGCCCGCTGTTGTTTACCATAATGGTAAATAACATAGGTTTGAGGATTAAGGGAAAAATAAGATTTTTACAGATGATTGTGTNTAAGGTGCCCGATGGGACTTTGATGAAGAAAGTGGATGAACTGACACCAGACAAGTGGGTAGTGGAATGGATTGGAGACTTCCTCAGGAGGCGAAGAGAGAGGTGAAAGTGGGGGAGGCAATATCAGAGGAAGATGAAGCTACGTCAGGGGTGCCGCAGGGAAGCGTGGTGTTGGGCCCTCTGTTGTTTACCATAATGGTAAATAACATAGGTTTGAGGATTAAGGGAAAAATAAGATTTTTACAGATGATTGTGTNCTGTTGTTTACCATAATGGTAAATAACATAGGTTTGAGGATTAAGGGAAAAATAAGATTTTTACAGATGATTGTGTATGTATGAAGTAGTGGGAGGGGGTGAAAACTTGCAGGCAGACATTGACAGGTTATGGTTGTGAACCAGAGAGAATAAAATGAAAATAAATAAAAACTAAGGTAGTGAGGTTTACAAGGAAGAAGGTGATAAGCAGGGACATGTACAGATGGGAGGGGCAAGATATAGAAGCAGCAGAATATAAGTATCAAGGGATTGTATTGCAGGGAGACCTCAGATGGAAAGAACAGGTAGAGAGGATGTTTGCAAAGGGAAGAAGGGCTTGGGTATGTTGGGAAAGGTGCTGAAGGGAGTCAGCGGTGAGGTGAAGGAGAAGNAGGGAAGAAGGGCTTGGGTATGTTGGGAAAGGTGCTGAAGGGAGTCAGCGGTGAGGTGAAGGAGAAGGCATATGGCATGGCCGATGCTAGAATATGCAGCAGCAGTATGGGTCCCGTACATGGAGGTGAAGGTGGGTGGAGGTGGTGGTGCAAAGAAGGGCAGCAAGATGGGTGAAGGTTAGGTGGAGAAGACAGGGGCAGGGTGATGAGGATGAAGGGAACAAGTGAACTATAGGCCATCAGTGATGATGAAAGAAATGGGGTAGGGCTCGAAGGACAGGAGAAAAGTTGAAAGGCTGGTCAGGTTGTACAGGATGGTGAATGGAGAGGGAGGTGGGGAAGTTTATGCTGCCAGCTAAGTAAGGATGTGTTTAGAGGGAAAGGAAACAACAGTGAGAATCTTCAGAGGATATGGAGGAGAACAGAGCGGGTAGGCAGTCTATGCTGGTGAGGTCTGTGAGGGAGTGGAATGTGTTGCGGGAGGAAATGGCATCTGTGAGGGGTGTCGCAAAGTTCAGGAAGGGCGTGGAAGAGGAGTTTGTTGTGAAGGGAGGAGAGGGGAGAGAGCTCTCCACCGGGCGGTAACCTAATTATGGGGGTTGGTGACTATTATTATTATTAATTTATTTGTAATAAATGGGAAACCTCGGTTATACAAAGGTTTGGTAGTAAGATGTGAATCAAAATACTAATATTTTTACTATCATCTGTACGCAGATGTTAATTCGGCTGCAGGGCTGTTGAATTGGAACACTTCAAAAGAGGCAAAAGTTTTCTGTGTATGCTATTACTTTCTTTTGTTTTGCAAAATTATGCATGTTGCTGTAAATAAAAATTGTGTGTATTGGACAGAGAAAAAACCAATAGCAGCAGCAATAAATTGAAATAAATAAATACATTTTAAATAATAAATTGTCTAATGATGTCGTCTGCTCATATGGCCCACTAGTAGGGTCTATGTATGACCTTTTTCTGTAACCAATTAAATATGTTATGTAAAATATGCTATATATGTAAGCATGTGTGTTTGTGGGTTTGTCCAGTTGTAAATACAAATTACAACTGTTTAACCATATTTGCTTTTAATTACAATAAAATTTCCTTACATATGCAGCCAAACATATTTAAGAGATAATTACCAAGATTTCAAAATCAATTTTTTGTGCATGAAAAGTGAATAATAAATATACTAGCAAAGTGGATAGTAGGCCTACATGGCTTATGGTGCGTGCTGCTGCCAGACCGCAAACACGTTACGAAGTCCAGTATAAGGGTTTCTTTGGAATTCTGAGTGCATAGGTATTATATTATTCATTTTTAGGACTGATATAGTTGTAATTTATAATATTTGTTATGATACTGCTTATAAATCTCTAATAAATCGCATTAGTTTTTNGTAATTTATAATATTTGTTATGATACTGCTTATAAATCTCTAATAAATCGCATTAGTTTTTTACACTACCTTAAAACAAGAAACAATTCAACCACATCCATTGATATGAATTCATAACAATAATTATAATGTCCACTTGATAAAGAAATTAATATCACATTTTTTAATCACTATTGCTACTGCTGACCAAAGGTGATACTATTTCCATAAGAGTAGCACAGGGCTGACCAGAAGAATGGGGTTAGGGTGATGGAGATGATTGTGATGAATTGGATGAGGCTAAACTTATTAACAACCCTTCCTCGTCATCTTGAAGTTCGCGGCTCTCCACAGCTTTTGTTCAATGCTTTTTACCTTGTGTACATAATGTGTCCAGTTTTATGTTGATATGTGGCCTTAACCTCGTGTTATTAAGGAATCCATATAATACACCTTAAAAGTTGTGTTATGAAGTCTTACGTACGATTTCAGTTGCGCCTATACCATTTCAATAGGGTTGAGCTCGCAATGATATGGGGGCAAGCGAAGCACAGTACGACCTATGCTCTTGGCTATTTCTTCAAGTTTGTATTTTTTGTACTCATGCCTTTCCCATCCTACGGTATGTAGCATTTCCCGCTTAATCATACTGACATCATAAGGAGTGCCTTTTTCCATGAGCCACTGTCAAATGTCCTCCACACACCAACATTGCACGGGAATTCGTCGACACATCCTGCAATGGGATGACACATTATCTAAAATAATAACAGCCACCTCTTGAGTGTTTGGCAATAGTTGTTCGGAAAACAACTTTTCATACTCATCTGCAGTCATTTTATCGTAGGCGTCAGCAGTACTTTTTTGCACAAAAAAGTAAGGGCAGCATTTGGAAAAAAACCGTACTTATTACCTGCATGCATTAATGCAAAACGCGCGCAACGTCCAGTAGGAGGTTTAAGGCCTGANGAAAAAAACCGTACTTATTACCTGCATGCATTAATGCAAAACGCGCGCAACGTCCAGTAGGAGGTTTAAGGCCTGAACTTAGGCCTTCAACAGCTGCCTGTCTAGCACTCTTCATCGTTGTGTCTTTCCATTCCTTTTCCACACTGTGCCCCACATTTACCCACGACTCATCTGTATAGATAACTGGTTTTCCCAAACCCCTAAACCTTTTTACTTCTCTTAAGTAGATATGCTGCCACCGAATTATGTAGTCACGTTTTATATATGCTACCTTGTTTCCTCATCTTAAGTACTCAAACCCAATGTCATGTAGGAACTCATGCAGGGCGGAACGGGAGAAATCTGGCAGTGATTCGTCACTATTCACTTTTGCTAAAATTACATTTAAAGTGAGAGGAATGTTAACAAACAAAAATTGTGAACGATTCGCAGTAACCCACTATGTACAATGCCATTGTAAGTTTGTTTACGGAAACATTTTTGTTTGCCTTTCCTTTTCGGGTTTACTTCTGCAGGCGTAGTTAAGGTACAGCGCTGCTAAAGTTCCTTCCTGAAGGCGTAAATGTGTCGTTCGGAACAGTCTGTTACTTTGGAAGCTTCCTTAACTGCATTGGTCACATTCATGTTTTTTTTTAAAATACTCGAATACATTTAACACAATCTTTCACTCCCTCCATCGTAGCCAACCTAAATAGTTTATTTTCGGTGTTTNAAATACTCGAATACATTTAACACAATCTTTCACTCCCTCCATCGTAGCCAACCTAAATAGTTTATTTTCGGTGTTTTCACATTCCGTAGTTTATATCTACCATATAAAATACATAACTGTTGAAAAAGATAAATCACACACGCCCGAATAAATAACACGTCTAAATAAAGATTGTAACGAGTCACCGGACACAAAAACATGTCGCGTGGTCGCGAGACACTGCACTAACTGGTGGGCTGGTTTTACGAAATGTGTGTCGAAGGAAACAGCTGCCTAAGAAAGCTCTTATCGTTTTACTTTCCTTGCAGAACAGAACCTCACTTCAACAAAGATAAACATACATGTTTCCTCTCAGGATAGCACATTGANTTTACTTTCCTTGCAGAACAGAACCTCACTTCAACAAAGATAAACATACATGTTTCCTCTCAGGATAGCACATTGGGAGTGAGCCTCCTCCTTTTTCGGTTGTAACGCGCTCTTGTGCTGATAAGCCACACCCTCACGGCCATGTCCACGAAAACTGTAGGAGCAATTGAGGTGGTGTTGCTTTGAAAAACAAATTCACTCTATCATGAACAACTTTTACGATTTCGTCCCACATATAACTTTGATATTTAAAAAAACTCTGCCACTAATTACCTTTTTGACGTGTCATTTTGGGAGGAAACATACTTTAGAATTTAAAAAAAATTATATAACTGAAATGTGGCAAGTTTAGGTCCTTAAATTTGTTCGGTGGCAGAGACAAATATGACTTTATTAACATAAAAAAATTTGAATAGAATACTGATCTAGGTTAATTGTTATGGTACGTTACAATTTAGGATACATCAAAACAGTTCCCGGTGAAAAATTTAAGTTTTATAATTATATCGTCTTATGCGTATTTCGATGCTGTATAATATGCAAAAACTTTTAGCCCATCAATTTAATTTTTTTTTAATATTTGGAAATAGTGCATACAAAAACAAGAACAGCGCTTACAGTGGTTGGTGTGTGTTAGAAAGATAGGGCGAATGCCCACTTACCTCCACACTGCAATCCAAGAGTGGAACGTTCTATAGCACGCGATCTGTTGTGTAATACGGATCTTCCGTGGCAGCTCATATAGCGGCTGGTACATCGGCTCGTGCACCAGGTCTTGTAGAAGTTTGTATAAGACCAAGAATGGCAGCAGGTATCGTGTAATATCGGCTTTAGTTATGGTGCGAAGGGAGGGAAGACTGTTTTTGGGGAACAAATCTGTTCTACCTTGCGGATGGAATTAGATTAAACTGGAAAAAAAAATTCGCTTAGCTTAGCAGCTAAGAATTTTACACATTACAGATATTCCAATGTTGTGTGGAAATTATATTCTCAATTTATTTGTCTTCGGGAGGGGCCCAGCCCTTTTGGCCGCCCTATTCGCTACACCACTGGTTCCATGTCTCCAGGTTTTCTCCCGTATCAACGATAGTATCTGTGTGCATATAGGCTAGGAACAGTACCAGTTCCTGCTTCGAATTAATGATAATTCGTTTGTAGTCTTCGGCGAACCCAGTAACATCGCTAGAGGAGTGCAGACCTCGAATTTCCTTCCGGAGTATATATGAAGGTTGTAGTCATCTTCTATTCCCCTGCCTACCATCTTGGCCGCAGACAGCTTATTCGGCATAAGCAAAAGGTAGTTTTTTTTTATCGCGGCAGTTATGTCAAGATATCTCGCCTGATCCATCTCGACACCATTGAGCAAATAGGTGATGCGATCAATAAGGTGGAAAATACCATTACTCGTTATTTTCGTCGATGCTGGGTTGGATCCATCTTATTTCGTCAGTGTCCCCCTGAATCGCAGGTATTACTGACAAGGAAGAGTGCAGATACCTTGGTATTGGACTGCTATCTAAACTTCTGATGGTAATGTGTATGGTCCGATCAGGAATGGCTGGTATAAGTGAATTTCCACTTTCGTGATGCTGTCATCAAAAACGACCGGCTCGTCGACATTTATGTATTCCTCCGTGACGATCGGCCTCGAATCCAAGACTGCAAAGGAAAATCTCGTTAGCATGTATTAACACCTTGGTGACCTGTGGTGTACTGATAGCTGGTTTGATATGGTGCTTTGTTTTATTGCCTCTGGCCACTGTAAATCTTATTCCCATCGTCTCAAATGCAAGCATAGGGTGATTTCTCAGTTTCGAAAGTTTACCAACTCTCTGTGCTGGTCGACGATTGTCACGACCACCTTATTTGCTCTCTTCACGACGACTGGAAAGTAAATGAGGCTTTGCGGTTCCACGACCAGTTTATAGCCTCGAAAACTCGTGCAGCGTATTGCTTAGCCTGCCATTGAGGAATGTGCTGCTCACCAAATTGAAGTTTATTTGTATCACATTAACAGGCAAGATGTTTACGGGTCACAACGATTCGTGGAGTTTGCTTCCTTCGTATATACGTGGCTCGAACCCCAGTATCGTTCCGATGGAATCCGGTTTCGTAAAGTCAATATCTTCGCTGCATCTGATGACACTCTACAGAGTATTGGAATTTCCATGTAGTTCGAAGTCTGTGTCGGGAGACAGCAAATCTTCGATGTGCCTTGCAATGTCGTCTAGTTCGTAAGAGCCAACAAGCAATTTTTACATCGCAGGAGACATTACCGCTTTTCACAAGGTACATCTTACTTTTTTTTCATCGATGTTCGGTATCGCATTGTAGGTTCAAAAATCGATCAAACTTATGCACCATTCCCACCATTCCCACCATTCCCACAAGTTGAGTGGATGAAAGTGTACCACGCGCAGTTCGGAGCTATGACCCGTCAAGGTAAGTTATAGACATGACTGATGGTTTACTGTCGATATATAGCCATTTTATTCCATTACTTGTACGAACGAACAAGGAAGCGAAGACACAAGTGCCCACAGTTCCACATGTTCAGCATCTGCTCCATTTCGAGTTATAAGTTAGTATGGAATTTTTCAGGTACCATCGCAGCTCGGGTGGAGGACGCAAATGATCGAAACTGTCGTAGTAGTCTGCATGTTTTTCACATTTCACATGTCACCCAGTGCGTACCAGGCCCTGCTGTGGTATCTAGGTTGACTATGGCACATTTGTCATGTTTGGGTTTATAGGGCAAAGTATCTTGCATGAACATTCTGCGAAGGTTAGGTATCTAAAATTTGCGTGCAAACAGATCCAAATCCATGTTCGTAAGATGCAGTTTTGGTAGTGATTTCATTAGCGCCTCTTCCTGCTGCACACTTCCACATCATACAGGATATGGCCTAAGGTAGAGGCATTGGAAACATTTTTACCCATGGCGACAGTTTCCATATTAACATTGTGCCTTTGGGCCTCGGACAACTGCTTCTATTCGTTCGATACTGTGTTGACGGTTCGAACAATACCGCTCGTGTCTCCGATTAGGCCCCCGAGTGACCCAAAGTGCAGGCAAAAGCAATGGAAAATCCACCAGTACATGTTTTCTTGATCTTGCATACTTTTCTTCCCTTCGTCACTACTTTTTGTTTCACTTGAGCCTTCCGCTTGCTCTTTGCACCCATGCCCACCTTCACCTTGGCTTTCATAGCGCTTGAAACGCCCCACTCTGCTATTTTTTCTCCGAGCCCAGCATCTGACGATTTCCTTATCTCTTCGGCCTTCTGTGCAAGTGTCTTGTCTGCCAAATGTCTGATTTCGAGATCCTTGTGCTGAGAATAGGCGATGTCGTGTTGCTTGCATGCTTCATTCAGGGTGTTGATGCCCATGTCGCCACATGCCAGTCTTTCAGCTAACTTCGTTTCCATGTGCAGCTCGAATGGTAGATTGTTGATCAGCGTATCGACAATCCAACCTACAGCTATGGTTTTACCTCTTCAAGACATAGCGGTGAACTGACCTAAAAATATACAAATTGGCTCTTTTTATAATNACCTAAAAATATACAAATTGGCTCTTTTTATAATTTTTTTTTTCAATTTCATTGTAGACTTGGAACAGTTTGGACAAAAAAGTACTAATGATGCATCTGCATTGCCGCTTCTGCGGTAAAGCATTTATAGCTTTGTGCAGTGTGTGTATACATGAAGCAACTACTTGCAGTATGAAAACTTAAAGTATGACATTTCAGTGCATTCAAAAATTAGCAGCACTGGTTCTCTGCAACAACAACTACCGCACATGCTGCAATTAGCACCACACGCACAGCAATCAGCACCGCATGCACCACAATTAGCACTGCATACAACACAATCAGCANTAGATTGTTGATCAGCGTATCGACAATCCAACCTACAGCTATGGTTTTACCTCTTCAAGACATAGCGGTGAACTGGCCTAAAAATATACAAATTGGCTCTTTTTATAATTTTTTTTTCAGTTTCATTGTAGACTTGGAACAGTTTGGACAAAAAAGTACTAATGATGCATCTGCATTGCCGCTTCTGCGGTAAAGCATTTATAGCTTTGTGCAGTGTGTGTAGACATGAAGCAACTACTTGCAGTATGAAAACTTAAAGTATGACATTTCAGTGCATTCAAAAATTAGCAGCACTGGTTCTCTGCAACAACAACTACCGCACACGCTGCAATTAGCACCACACGCACAGCAATCAGCACCGCATGCACCACAATTAGCACTGCATACAACACAATCAGCANGCTGCAATTAGCACCACACGCACAGCAATCAGCACCGCATGCACCACAATTAGCACTGCATACAACACAATCAGCACTGTGTGTACCACAATTAGCACTGCACACATCGCAATTAGCACCGCAGTTCACACTGCATGCACCACAGTTAACACCACATGTACCGCAATTAGCACCACATGCATCACAAGATAGTAGTGATAACATACATATTGTCAAGCATAATCAGAAGTGCAGCTTGACATGAACCACGTGTACACGAGTTCCTTGTGNAGTGATAACATACATATTGTCAAGCATAATCAGAAGTGCAGCTTGACATGAACCACGTGTACACGAGTTCCTTGTGCCCACTCTGACTGCCGCAGTCACAGCAACTACACCAGCTACACCGGGCAGCACCAACCACATCAGGCCTAGAGTGCATAGTGTGGGTCGACAAAAACGGAACTTGCACCTTCTTGCCGACAAGGATTACGCAACTCAACAGACCGCCCTCCTAATTTATTACAAGAGGTAACTCTTTTAATAAATAAGTAGACGATCCGAAACGGTATTTGCCCCAAAACCACAGCTGTTGGGTGCACTGACAATTGGTCGTTGCGTCCTCGCAGCTCGGGCAGCTAAATACGACGCAACGCACCACCAAGTGATGATAACTGGCTCGTAGACCAGAGCTGAAGAGTTAATTGCCCCAAAGTGTCGTCCAGTATTCACTGCTACAGCCAGGGGTGTTTTTCATTGTATAAATGGCAATCAAGCATGGCATTCCACACCCCTTTGCCCAGGTGGACACGTCCATTCCTTCAGGAGACAGCCACCTGGCAATGCTGTAGCCAGTGTAATTAAACACGTCATCGGAAGTGTAATTCAAACTCTTTTATGAGAAAATGTAGTAACTTATTTAGTGTGTATTTATATAAGAGTTATTATGTTTTTTCTAAAATGGAGATTGCCTATAAAGGCCTCCAACATTGTAAGAAATTATTTAGTCTATTTCACAACTTTAACATTAACGGACATTTGTTAATAAATGGGGATGTCACCAATGTGTTTAATTTAATTCATACAATTTTTCATCATCATAATCACATCACAGAGTGTTCATGTATGTTTCATCGTTCGCCGTTTGACTTCGGTTTTTGCCATTCGTGACGAAAGCCGAAGCCATTCGGCCCTGTTCGTCTCAGCACCTGAACAAGACCAGCGGCGTCGGTCGCCCGCTCTGCTAGCCCCCTCAGTACCATCATGTAGGTTGCAATCATTTTCACTACAATAGTTATATGTTAGTCAACCAGAACATTTGTGTTATTTTAATGTACTGAGAGGAGAGCCAACCGCCCTTTCACCAGAAAGTTTAATGCAATAGCGTCTCATCTAAGACCAAGTGTTTCTCACAGTTTAAGTGCTCAGTCCATTACCATGTATCAGTCATGCATTATTCAACTGTAGCAAAGACAGTGAATAAACCGCTCAATCAAGTGAGGTCAGTGTCAAGTCATTGTAGGGCATCCTTGTAGCATCACCCACATTTATTTAGCATAGTTCAGGCGTAAGAGACGGCCTATAGTCTCGTCATAAGTTATAAAATTGCAACAGCAAGTAAGTGAAAACTCTTCAACCAACTGACAGAGGATTACCAGGGTCCCCATGGGCCATCGGCCGGACGATCCTCATCATTAGCTCACCACTGAGTTATGGCTCCGAGCAATATAACATCAACCAGCCCTGGGTAACCTCGCGACCACATCAAGCTTGCTGCTACCACTAGACGATGTTAATTCTGCAGTAATAAGCGGCATGCATGAAAACGATGTCTTGCCAAGGATGTAGACTGTTTGACGTGTGGCAAACACTATCACTTCAGCAAAGTCTGTATGTCTACGAACGTGTCACGGAAGAGTACCGTTTCTGATAGTAATGCAGCCAGTCTCTGCACCTCATCTTCTTCTTCAGTGGCTAAAGCGACAATAAAAATTAACATTAACGGTACTGAAGCTAATGAGCTACCGAATGAGCACACCAAGACCTCAGGATGGCATGCGGACATCCCTTGAGGTACAACCCCATATAATCCACGAGGGAACGGACAAGTATAAAAGTACAAGGGCGTCCAATGGAAGACTGTGTATTTAGCCTTCAAAAGTCGTGGATTACACACAATACTGTGAGAATGTGTTTTGGCTGAATCTCTTAATGTTATCCAGTCCCTACTATTCGCTGCTACAAACATGACACCTCACGAAAGGATGTTCAGATACCCCAGGAAGTGTCTTTCTATGGGCACTCGCTTCCACTGTAGTTGTCAACACCTGTGTGTTCAATTCAAGCAGAGATGTCATGTCATAGTGCAAACACTTCACTGTGAATATCGAGGATGGACCCTATTCCATTGCAACAAGTGTCCTCGGGGTAATAACGATATATGTAATTTATACCAGGATGCATCATATCCCATGAACACATCATGGCATATTAGGTGACACTCCTCAATTCGTTTTGAATAGTGTTCTCGGGGTTATCCTGTTAATACTGCTAGTTATCGCAGCACCATCTGTTCAGCAGATAGTAGTTCAGTATTCAACCATATTTTATACCAGGGTGCAGGGGTTTGTCCAGCTATCGACCAGCCCTGAGAAAGTATTGCTGTGTATCGTGCTAGTCCGAACATCCACTCACAACTAGCTGACATCTGTAATGAACACATTCATCTTATGTTCTGTACGAATGGAGCCAGTAAAATTTCCAGTGAAGAGTTACTGGCCTTTCCAGCTAGACATCCAGCCCTGCAACCCACCAGTAATGTTACCAAGTCAAATGGAACAGCCGCCTTAGGGCGAAATTTATTCATCAGCAAAATAAGCATGTGCTGAAGGTAGTCAGAGTTATCGTGTATTCAGTTTTTGCTGTTTGTAAATTATGCATGTTAAAGTAGGTCACTACACTTGCAACCGATGCTAGTCCCCTCGCATACATAGCCAAGTTCCTTTAGTCTGATTAAGGTCGTTGTGAGAAGTGGACACTATGCCCCATGGAGGAGCTATACCTTAGTCTTAACCAAAATAGTCAATAATGGTTTAAAACATCTTGAACACATTTT